>JAXCEX010000094.1:0-92762 GCA_038382965.1 Ceratocystis huliohia | reverse complement strand
TTTTTTTGTAAAATTTTCCCCCCCCCCCCCAAAATTTCGTTGTTGAAATTTTTTTTTTTCCCCCCCCCCCTTTTTTTCCCCCCCCCCCCCCCCCCGGTTCCTCTCTTCTCTCGCTCCTTCTTCTCTTCAATCAGGGCCCGTGAGCCAAAAGGGCAACAGCCCGTTCGCTTCTTGCGTTTTTCCCTTTATTTTCTTCGTTCCCTCTCGTTCGTCCTTTCCTGCTTGTCCACCTCTGACGCGCGCTCTTTCCTGCAGGTTGAAGGAGCACATCTAGTAAAGAAACATCGCAACTGCCTCATCAAGCAGCAGCAGTGCACGCAGGTCCACATGTCAACAGACCCTGTGGCAATCATAGACGCCGACAGCCGCTTACTACTTACCCCTAAGCCCCAAGCCCAAGGCCCAAACGTAGACAAAGTGGCTGTCCCTTCTCACGCCAGGCCATGAGAAGGTTATGTAAACAAGTTATCAAATAAATAGCGACCCATTTGGGTCCGTTCAAAGTGGGGCCGTTCTTTCAGCCTTCAAGATCTAGAAGTGGGTCTGCTTCGTTGCCTCTGCCCTGACTCTTGCTCTGTTTCTGGCTCTGTCTGGCCTGGCCTGCCTTGGCCTCACCTTGTCTAGCCTTGCCTTTGGGGTTCAATGGTATAAGGGGAAAGAGTCTCTCCCCCCCCTCTCCCCCCCCTCACACCCATGTGTTTAACCTTATCTTAGCCTTCCCCCCTCCAAGTCCACCTGAAGGTGGTGTTCAGGCCTTCTCTGGCCTTTCTCTTGCTTTAACCCCTGCCCCGGTCCTTGCGTGCCTCCCCTCTCCCCTTTCAGCTTAAGCCTCAGTCCGCCCGCTAGTTCTTCCGCTCTCGCCGCCTTGAACGCGACTATAGACGGATCTTCTCTAGCTTGAAACTTCTAGCCATGTTTTAGCCTTCCCCCGCGTCCAGATGGATGCTGTCCTGGTTTCTGCCTTGGCCTCTGTCCTTGTCGAGCCTACAAACAGGCCCAGTCTAGGCTGGGTTGTTGCATCTATGTGGCTGCCATCCGTCCGGCCAACACCACCTGCTTACTATAGAGTGACTATCTGTTTGCTTTTCTTCATGCATACCACCAATTAGTCCGAGTCTTCGTCAATCGGCTCACCTTCGACGTCATCCAACATAGGCTCGCCTTCTACATCCTCCCCGTCACTATCTAGGTCTTCTATTGGCTCGCCTTCCACATCTGACTCCTCCATTGGCTCACCCTCCACATCTGCACCATCCTCGTCTTCGCCATCAACCTCCATCGTATCCTGTGTGTCTAGATTAGACACCGGCAATGGCTCTGGTCGTGCTTCTGCCGATGCTCGTGAATTTTCCATGCTCTTCCATCTACTCCGCCTCTCCGCACCGGCGCCTTTATAGCCATCGGCTTCCTCATCTGCCCCGCCATCTGCATCTCGGCCACCATCCATAGCCTCCTCAAATGTGCGGACTAGCTCAGCCTGTGTCTCGGCCTGAAATACACACCAGCCTTCCCAAAGACTAAGCACTGCGCCGATGCTACGCTTCCAGCGATCAGCACGCAATCGGCCCCAGCGGAACTTTGCAGCCAGCTCACCTAACTCCGCAAAAACATGACTTTCGCGCAACGCCACTTCAAAAAGCTGCCGAAAGCGCCAGGCATGACGCACGTTGCTATTCGATGCTGCTGAAAGAATGTCACTGACAATATAGAGCCCAACAAGACTCGCCGAGCTTGTGTCAGCGCCAGCGCTCGAACCAACAGTGTCTTTGTCTCTTATCTGATTCTTGTCTTTTGTGTTGTCCGACAGCCTATCGTTGCCTTCTGCTGAAAGGTCGCTCGGTTTGTAGTTGCCCTCGCCGTCATTTCCAAGAGAGTGCGATGCATATTTACGTGCTGCGCCCATTAACGCTAATGGTTTGCGGATGTTGGTCACCACCATCTGTACCACCTCTGCAGCGCCACGGTTTGCGTGCGTTATGGCAAACGCAGTGACCCGAGCAACATCTCCTTTCTGCAGGCCCGTCGTTGCCGACGGTAGCCGCGCAAGCAAATGTATTAAGCGTGCTTTCTCCAGGGGATTTAGGAAAGTCTGCTCCCTATCGCCATGGCGATCCCGTTCTCGATCGAGGCCACATGCGTCAGAGTCAGAGTCGGAATTGTACTCGGGGTCTGATACAAACTCGTCAATTTCTGTCGCGTATTCATACGGTAGGCCATGTTTTGGAACTTTCCAAGCATGACCACCGTCAAATAGTGGCACAAATCTATTTCCAGTCCGGCCATTATCCCGCAACGCCGCGGAAGATGACGAAGTGACAATTTCCCACAGTTTCCAGCGATACCAGATGCCGCCTACACTGCGTGCATCCCAGAGCCAGGCCCAACGCTCTTCACGTTTCACTTCCGGCCTACTCATAAGCAACGCCTCAAACTCGGGGCCAAATTCAAGCACTTGCTCGAGCACTTTGTTGATGGTCCGAACGACGCGGATATCCGATGGCGGTTTCACGGGGACGTGGAACAAGCCTTGTTGGCTATGCCCATCAGCTGAAGACGAGGGCCCATAGGAAGTTGGTGGTGCAAACCCACGGGAGCCACGATGGGCGCCGGAGTTTTGGTGGATTTTCTTGGCACCAAATGGCTGTGTGGATATACCACTACTGCCAATGGCCGTCGCACCAGATGAGACCAGAGATGATGCTACGCTAGACGATGACAGATGTCTATGTAACGAAAGATAGAAGCCAAATCCAAGATATTTGTTCTGTAGTTCGCTCACGACAGTGTCAATCTGTGTTGCTGGGGTGTCTTGTGCCAGCGTCACAATAGCTACTGTCGACTTGCGCTCTGTACTCGCCGAGCCAGCCGCCGAAGTTGCAGGCACGAGCTGCACATCTTCAACTACCAAAGTAGACGGAATCAGCTTACGCACAAAGGCTAGCGA
Organism: Ceratocystis huliohia; assembly: GCA_038382965.1. Taxonomy (NCBI): domain Eukaryota; kingdom Fungi; phylum Ascomycota; class Sordariomycetes; order Microascales; family Ceratocystidaceae; genus Ceratocystis; species Ceratocystis huliohia. The sequence goes on along the minus strand of JAXCEX010000094.1, from coordinate 89,818 downwards.
TGTGGCAGGTGGGAGCTGGGCGAGGCGTATTGTGGGTCTCGAAATGGGGGCCTCATCCCGATGGGGAGACGGAGTATCCCCTTCATCATCGCTGGTGTTGAAGACTTTCGCAAGCGGCTTAAGACCTTTGTGTGTGGATGCAGGTGTGTTGTTTGCTGCTGTCTTTGCAGGTGCTAGCGTATTTGTAGCCAGCGTATTCGTTGTTGTAGTCGTTGTGTAGTCTTCAAATCCAAGTTTAGCACGTGACGAAGCTGAGCCTTCCAAAGGTCGCTTTTTACTAGAGAACGAAACAGGTACAGGTCCAAGGCTGCCTGGCCCGCTTTTGGGGGCCGTCGAGGAAGCCGATGTAGGGCCAAAGCGACCCTTAAAACCATCATTTGACGCATTCGCAAAGCCCTTAGGTTTGTCCTGTGGCCAATGCTCCGGCCGCGTGGCCATGGGGTTGTTGTGTTTAAGTGATCCAGCAAGCCTCGGGACACCAGAGCCCGAACCTGAGGCTAGGCCTTCTGGCTTTTTCTGCTGCTCGTCGACATCGAAGCTCTTTACAAATTCATCATAGATGGCAGCGGCCTCAGCAGCCTCGCGCTGACGCTTGGCATGAGCATCGGCTTTTTGCTTGTCGAAGGCAGACTTGGTGGTGATTTTGACTATTTTAGCTTCGGCGTCGGGGAAGTGCGGTGGCGGTGTGTCGTTGGAGTCTTTCTTAGAATTATCGCTCATTATTATCTTCGTAATTCACCAATGCGATCAGTTTGTCAACGGAGGGTTAATGAGGGAAAAGGCGAGGCGGGGCAAGGCTGAAGGGACGAGGCTAGATGGACAAGGAGAACGAAAAGGAATAGATTGGATTCTGCCAAGTAGCTCCACCTTACTAGTATAAAGGCGGTGAAAGCCGATCCTTGCATTTAACACATGCCGTCATAGCATTTAACTTATCACAAGCAATTAAAACAACCCATCAAGACACAAGCGCCGTAGCAGATCGAACAAGAGGGCCGCGGTTGAGATACTAAACGCCAAAAAATTTGAAAGAAAACGAAGCAGTTTGAAACAAATGAGTTGCTTGCATGGGCCACACTACCTACTCGATTGAACAGGATCCACGATACTACTCCTCTCTCTATTGAGGTGACTGTTAGCCCAGCTTTCGAAATTATCTCTGGCCATGTTTGCATCATTTCCCGGAGAGCTAACAAGCGGAAGACCCTCTTCTTCTTCTTGTCTCATCACTGGCCCTGTCAGTCCTGTATCCCATGGTTCTCTAGCCCCAGTCTACCTACTCATAGCATTGCTCTTTTGGGAACTGTCAGTTCAGCAGTAAATTCCCGTGGCGATAACACGCTCGAACTTTCAATCAGACATAAGCGGCTCAACCTATGAATATTCCTCATGTCCATATTTTCTGGAAATGGTTTTTTATACTTGAAGCTAAATTCAATGCGGCCTACGAGACCTAAGACACATCTACAGAGCTATGAGGGCTAGTGAGATGACGGTACGGTAATGACACGAACTGTCTAATATTGACGCAGTCCTATATTTGTTGGTGAGTCTAGTGATTCTTGCATGCTGCACTCGGACTCGGACTTGGGCCTTAAAGCTAAGGACGCCCCAAAGCGCCACTACGGCCGCCGCATCCCATACCATGGTTACACATAAAACAACCTATGATTGAACTAGTCCCAACCCCGTGCGCCCACTATCGCCGGACGTATGGTCACGCGTGTATTTATCAGGCTCGTTCTTTAACTCGCCGCTATACCTTGCGTGGCTCACAGGCAAACGGTCATACCACATCTACCACTCAACGATACTGGCGATGCAGCCTGACCGTCGAGAGGCACGCCACGCACAACACCGGTGATGCTATAATTAGCGAGGCAAAATAATCCAAATCCGCAAATATCACATGCCATTTTTCTCTACTCGATGGCTAAACTCAAGTCACGAGAGACACCAATGTCACTGAATGTGAGGTTTGAGGAGCCGATAACGGAAAATGGATCAAGGCTTAGCCGAAGAGGCAGCACAGTTCAATGATACTTTAGCAAAGACGTAGTCGAAAATAAACATGACCAAGTCACAGAATAGCATAATCACATCACAATAATGACACGATGAGTGAGCTTTTTATTTTAATAGGAGAGCCCTGTTGCCTCCTTAGCACGCGCCAAATATCAATCTTCATGTAACTCTTAAGACCACGATCGTCTTTATCGCCTTGTAGAGAGGCTGTCTAAAGAGGGACTATGAAGATAGAATAAACGAGATAAAGCCATCCGCAATAAACACCCCCCCTCTTCCATTAACGAAATCAAGAGCTTCTCAGGATATTCTTGTTACGAGTCTGCAAACAGCAGTTGGAAGAAAAATAAACAAGAGCCTGCTGATCTTGAGTTATGTGAAGAAAAAGAATAATAAAAGAATAAAGGATAAAGGATAAACCACCTCTTCAGATCCAACCTAGAACGCCGTGCATATGCAGTGTAAAGAATAAAAGAATAAAAAGAAAATAATAAACAAAAGAGGATAAAAAAGAAAGCCCCGAGCCACAGTAGTATTCTTGTCAAATACTGCTCAGTCGAGTGAAGGCCTGTAACAACAAAGAACAAGGCTCTCCCACGACAACCTCGGACATCCAAAATAAAGAAGAAAGAGAATTAAGGAATGATTCATCACGGTCGTCAAAAAGGAGAATATTGTTACAGGATCCTCTGCAATCATTCAACGGATAAACAACAAGACTGTGCCCCATACAGCAATATACCAGGCGAAAGTCTGCATCTTGTCCACAAGATGCATTTAGTTGGCATGAGGCTAAGACACGAGGATCGAGAGTCATGTAGTCCGCACCTGGACAACCCTAAATTAAATTTTACGGAAGTCTGGAAACTGGTTAGCATGTGCCTTTTAAAATAATCAAGACGAAAAAGAGTCCGCAACTCACCCTGAAGCACAGGATAAATCATTTCAAAGGCCTGATAGATTTCCTCGCGGACCTTGGCACCAGTCAAAACAATCTTTCCACTGACAAAAATAAGTAACACAATTTTCGGCTTGATCATGCGGTAGATCAAGCCAGGGAACAGCTCGGGCTCGTAAGAACTGAAATTGTGATGGCGTGACGCAAGACCCTCGAGGCGGATGGGGAACTTGATGTCGCAGGAGCCAACTATGTTTTGGATCTTGAAGTCCGTAAACTTTGCGTTGAAACCCAGCTTCTGGATGATACGTGCATACTTGCGACTGGCAAGCTTTGAGTCGTCTTCTGACTTGGCACCAGTAACAACCATTTTTCCTGATGCAAATATCAGAGCTGTTGTCTTTGGTTCTCGAATCCGCATGATGACGGCAGCGAATCGCTTAGTAGAGTGGGTTAGGTTAGCACACATGCAAATAACCAATCTAGCCAGCTACATCGGTATCTACCTTTGGGTTATACTCAGCATTGCGAGCATGCAGGGCAATCGTCTTCAGATCTAGTCGGCAATCAAGATTAACTGTTGCGACAATATTCCTTTACGTCATTGTCAGTCTGCATTGTCCTGGAAACTAAGGACAATTACTCCATACTTACTGCAACGTAGGAGTCAACCCCGAACCAACCTCCTTGGCGACGGGAGTAGCCACCGGAGTAGCGGGGAGGACAGCGGTGCCATTAGCAGACTTGTCCTCATTGTGCCCATTAGGAAATGAAAAAGATCCAGGGGCTGTAAAGGCCTTCGCCTGAGCGGCACTGGTAGGATGACTCTGTAGAGATTCCATGGTGGCAATGTCTCAGAATTTTAAGTCAGAGTGGGTTTTGATATAACACTGATGTTGAGACAGTTAGCACAAGTCAATCTTAGAGTCTAGTCTAGAGCGCAAGGCATGAAGGACAGGGGGAAGAGAATAATCGTGACGCGAGCCGAGCTCCAAGACAAGGCGCGACCTTTTATAGAGCGGCTTAAAATTGCGCATCATTTTGGTTGCCGCGTGAATCACCAACACAAGCATCCAGAACGAGTGAAGAGGCCACAGGTTTGCGACATAGCATGTAGTCCGGTGGGCGACAGCACTACGTCATAAGTACCGTGAGATGATAAATGACAGCGGGACACCGCACAAGACAGGTGGTGTAGAGCTGGTCGAGGCTGAGGTTCAAGAGGCAAGGCTGAAGTGAAGGCATGCACAAAACCAAAAAGACGACAAATCACAAAGCACGTACCGAGTGTTGGGAGATAAACAAACAAATGTCTCCCCCTACGGTCGCGGGTTTTCTGGCAAGAGTAGGTCGAGAAGTTCGTGTCGATACCAATCGAGCAATGAAGAAGCCCGTCCAAGACGAAAGAGAATCACGAGAAGCGCACTGGTTGGGCACGACAGATTAAACCGTCGTCAGAGAGAAGAGCAATGAGATAGGAGTAGAAGAGAAATGGGGACAATGGATTGATCGGGTGAACCAAAACACTGCCTCACTCACAACCGTCAGGTCAAACGGAATGGCAAGATCGTATTTGTACTATTGTCTACGCTGAAAAGGCGCAAGACGACAGACGGAGGATCCTTGAACAACCAACGACCGTTGACTGGCGGTCTGACGATGCGAGTGGGAAGAGTGAACGTTCAAGAAAAATATTCGCTTGGCTCTTCTCGCGAGATCAGTGCCGCTCGTCGAGGGTAGGATGGATGATCGTTCGGGGACACGCCGAGCAATCGAGATGCGGGGATAATAAAGGAAATGGTGTAATACAAGAGAGACCAATCGTTTTTCAGAAGGTCTGCAGATGCACAACAGTGTATGGGGACTTGAGCCAGTAGTGGATACTGGGGCTCGTGATGTTTTTTTTTCCTTTTTTTTCAAAAATAACCACAACACAAGAGTTCCTTCTTTTTCACAGGAACCTCAAAAACAGGACACAAAAGGGGAAGGAGAAGACACACTTGTTCTTTTCCGCTTTGGCTTTGTCAAATATCCAAACTAATGAAGGCGACAAGAGTCAAGTCCGCGATCAAGATGATCAACACCAAGGTTGCCGGGGCAAAACACAACAGATATCGCAAGGCTGAAGTGGAACAAGGCCACAAATGAAGGGAGAAGTGGAGAAAGACACGTAAAAGCAAAGGAAGTGCGTTTCCCAATAATGAGCAGGAAAAACGCGGTGGGAAGAAAATGTGAGGATAGTTTTGAGCTAACAAATCAATACTGAATTGTGAGGTCCGATTGGTTGTTGGAAAGGGAAGAGAGAGAGCAAAGTGTGTATTGGTAGGCAGGGAACGTGAGGCCGTTGGTCGGAACTGCCGCGCAAAACCGTCAGTAAACAAGCTGCGGGGGGAGAGCAGCCTTTTATATTTTTGGCTGTGTGGCGTTGAGTACGACGTAATTTTTCTCAAATTTTTATGCTCTAGCCTTTTTGGGCGGGACCGATGAAAAAAAAAAAAAAAGGGCAAGCGTACGTCTGGGTCTTGTCTGGGTGGCACAGGGTACAAACGACTGTGCAGATTCCTGATGGCTCAGCGGCCCCCCCCCTGCGCATGGGAGAGAGAGAGAACAGCCAATTAGGGCTTTTTTTCGACCTCATTTAGGCATTTTATCGATTTTATCATCGCCCATCCAGCCGCCCAGAACGTGACTTGATATCCCTGACTGACTGCGGAGACAGGAGGTTGCGAGGTCCCCTGAGAGTAGCTAAGTTATCAGATAGCGTGGACACGAAAAGAGGACAGATAGCACTAAAACCTAGAGCACACGGCTTAGTCGGCAAGTGCAAGTACTAATACAAAAGCCGTCAACGCGAAGATCCTACATCTTGTGCTTGCTGGGATACGCCACAGCTAGCTAACTAGACTCACTAAAAGCAGCTAAAGCCAAAATATTGCCTCGTTTGTTGCAATGCAAACGGACGAGGAGGAAGAAGGCAATGAAAACAGGGCTTTTCCTCCCATTTGTTCTTATCTACAGTTATCATACACACCACCGCTGCTATCAGAGCTAATCGGTTGGTTGGCTGGCCTGCCTGCTGCTGCCTGGAGGGGCCACTTTTTAGCTTCCCTGCCAGGCATGCTTCTAACAATATGACTTTTCTTCTTTCTACTCTTGTTTTCCTCCCCGTTGCACCCGACCAACCTTGCGCTCTGGTTTCTGTTGTATAGATAGTCGAACGCGTTTGAGAGCATCATCATATTCATCACCACAATTTATCACGATACTAGATGCCGCCTCCGCCGTAACCACCGAACGTTTCTCCATCGTACTGTCATCATGCCTTCGCCATCGCCAACTGACCATATCGATACCGTTCCCACACTCGCCCCTTGGTCTGGCCTCTGCCTCGATTTACCGCTCTAATGTGGATTTGCAGCATACAACATAATGTGACTGATCCATCCCCATTCCCTATTTTCAGCGATATCAACCATTCTATTTTTTCTCATATAGAGCATCTCTATCGCCCCTCTTGGCTATTCCTCCTCACTACTGCCACCTGGAAAAATTTTCCTGTAGTTGGCTTTAGTGTGTAGTGCACGCAACAGCACCAACGCAACAGCGAGTGAGCATTGTAGCCGTCGTAAGTAATATTGTGGCCAGAGAAACTGCCCTCAATCTAGCTAGTCCCCAATCTTTCGGTTCCGCCGCGACAAACAGACAGATCGCACTAGCAGCTTTTTTTGCTCTTTCCTAGATTATGCTTCGCCTAATTTCTTTGGTTTTCTATTCCTTTCTTTTTTTTCTTTTTCTTTTTCTTTTTCTTTTTCAATACGGCACTACACTAACCCAGCCCCCTCTGCCTCCCTCCCTCCCCTCCTTCCCCCCTTTTAGGCCCTCTTCACCTCGGCTGCCTGTCCCACCTCGGCTCAAATCTCTACCTCCACCAGTGGGATTTCTTTGCTTTCTTCTTTCTCTCTCTCGCTCTCTTTCTCTCTCAATTGCGCTTCCCCTTTTTACTCTATCGCGGCCTGTTTGCATTATAATACTATTGCCACGCCAGCTGTGTCTTGAGACCATCCCATGAACATGTCCCAACAATCCCAACATGTCGTGTTCATGAAGCTCGCTCTCGCTGAGGCCTGCAAGTCGCCGCCCAAAGAATCCAATTTTCGAGTAGGCGCAGTCATTGTCAATACGGATACCAACGCTGTTGTGGCCACGGGCTACACGCTTGAAATGTATGGCAATACACATGCTGAGGAAAGTGCCCTCAAGAAACTAGCAGCCATGCATAACACAACTGAGGCTGGGCTTTGCTCAGTCAGAGATCTGACACAGACAGAGCGTGCGCATCCACCTAGTGGATCAGGTCCTGGGCCCGGCCCTGAACACGCCGCTCGCTATGCAATTTACACTACCATGGAGCCCTGCTCTCTTCGTCTCAGTGGAAATACATCCTGCACCGACCGCCTCGTGGACCAACGTGAATGGCTGCGTTGTGTCTACTACGGCGTAGGAGAGCCAGACACTTTTGTTCAACAAAACACAGGTAAAAGCAAGCTCCGCGCGGCCGGTATCGATGTAGTGCACGTTCCGGGACTAGAAGAGGAGATAATAACTGTGGCAAAGGCCGGACATGGTCCAAAGTGACGAAATCTACGGCGCATTCAGAGACTGGCTCTTGTATTTGGCCGTCCTTTATCTCTGGTCTGGTTCATTTTGCTTCTTCATCTCGCTCTTTTCCCCTCCCCCTCCATTTCTTGCTCAAAACCCCCCCACTTCACCCCGACGGACGTCCCTCATTTACCGTTTATGCACATCCCATTGCGTATCTATCTATTCTCTCACCTCACATACGCACATGGCCATGGATAACCCAAGTTCCAGGGGCCCTGTCGAATCATATCCACTTTGTTGACGACGTTGACTCCTTTCTTTTCTTCTCGCATCCCTTGGCCCCTGAAACGGACTAATATCATGTCTACCGTTGAAACCCTGTGTGCACTAAACACATATATTGTTAATACGGGACGAGACAAGAAATGAAGATCCTTTTTTGTCACCTCTTTGGTTCCATCCCTTTCTCTTCCTTTTTCTCCGCCCCTTTTTACACAAATCTAGACGACGGCTAGGTTGCATGCATGGGCCGCAGCGGCTCAGTATGTGTGGTGTGTTGTATTGTATTGCATCTACCTGTGTATGAGCAGTGTTAAGTGAGCGTTTGAGAGTGTCTCTGATTGCCGTGTAATCCAACGCAGACAAAACACGAGCTCGATTGAGTGAGATGAGAGGAAAGAGAAATTAGGTGATGCAGTGTTTGTCCAACAACATTTGTGTGTACTGACTCTGCCTCTTTGTTTTCCCTGCCTCCTGTCCTCAAAGGCAAATACGTCCTATCTCCCTCGCCCTCTTCCCTTATGACTCACCCAACTTGCTATTCATGACACTGTCTTTCTCTTGGACACACGTCATCTGGAGCTGCCTTTGTTTTTGTTTTTTTCTGACGCCTCTCTTGTCTGGCTGGGCTGGCTGCCTACCTAGCTGGCTTGATGCAAGGTGGTTTAAATTTTCAAAGACTTGCATTGGATTGGATAGTTGAACACAGTCACCATCCATTCAATTTCGCCCGGGCTGGGCCGGACTGGGCTGGGGGGAAGGGACCAGCTGGGCCTCAAAAAGCACATGTACCTGTACTTTGGCCTTTTTCTTTGCCCATGCACCCCACTTATCCATGCCAGACAAGACCTTGGGCTATGTAAAGCCGAGCTTGAGAATTCTGGCATTCCAACACTTCAGCGCGTCAGGGTTACATATCGGTTTGTGTTTTGTTTTTATGAGCGAGTAGATTTGTCTTTTTGTTTTTTTTTTTTTCTTTTTTTTTTCCGTCTGCTCTCCATTGGTCTGATTATCAGGGCTTGTGTTTGCCTTGGCCCTCCATCGCTTTGTTTAACCGATGTGAACGCCACACTGGACCCATATTTCCGTATTTCTGTGCACTGTCCGTTTTGTGCGTCTGTGTGTACTGTGTACTATACGTATGAGTGCATTCTGTTTCAACGAGAAGCGAAAAAAAAGAAAGAAGAGACAGGGCATGAGACACAGCACAGTAGGGTTGAGAGACGACTTAGGGTTTGCGGTGGCATAACGACACGGGGTTGAGTAACCCTAGTATTTGTTAGAAAGGGTTTGTTGTTGTTTTTCTATGCTTCAAACAGCACGTTGTCGCATTGTGTTTGAAACTTCTCCATTCTGAATTTGCCTATCCTGACGGCACTGCCGCTGCTGTTGCTCTCATTGCCATGATCTTCATTCACTGTTGTCATTGTTCACTGCTAATTTGGTTCTGCAGCTTTCATGTTCCTGTCATCTAACTGACCGTCATTTTTCTAGGTTATTCAATCAGATTAGCTCGCTGGGTTGTCGGGGCTGGAGTAGGCGGGATCAGACACCTTTTCACGAGAAGGTAGGTCGCTCGAAGGCAAGAGAAGGGAGTGCAAAAGAAAACAGCTGTTGCGTTTTCTTATCCTTTCCTTGTCTCATAGGCCGCATCCCGCGCCTGTCGTTGGAGAAAGTGGATGGGGCCCATTATCGTGAAGAGATGGTGGATGGACTGAAGCTGGGCTGAAGCTGATGAATGGCTGACGCCGATTTGAGATTGTTCTCAATCACATGCCAAAGGGAACAAAGGGAACAGGAGAGTCATAACACAGACACAGGCAGAGATGGGGGCCTCATATGTCTCCATGTTTACATCACATAACAGTTGGCCACAGATGTCCAAGTCGCTGCCTCTGTAACTGGCTTGGCTGTCTTCTTGCCTTGGTTGTCTATGTGACAAGGCACTTCGCTCTGCTCCAACGACTTCGCCATGCCCCGGCTTGATTTCACTTGTCCCTATTTTGGTGCTTTGATCATTGTACATATCATGTCACTCCAATCACTGGCCTGGGGCCGACTCTGGTCTTAAGCACGCACCCTGTCCCATTTACCAAAGTTCAAATACCAGCCCGGCAAGATGTAGCTAGAGGCAAGGCAAATAGCTTGCTCTATATCATCTACACCTATGTTGGTATAGTACTGTGTAACCTCTCACATCAATCCCACAGTTGGATGGTTCAGCTTGAGGCCGGTCAGTTGAAAAAACTAAAACGGAAACGACGCCATGCCATGCTATGGACAATTGCTAATATAGGAGGCTCTGAATCAGACTCCGAATATGATTGTGGGAAACTGCACACTACCATGCCTCAACATCGCATTGCCATACTGCCTGGCTCTCCTCATAGTCTGCTAGGCGGAATAAAATAGGGTGTTGCTCTCCGTGAATACACGCTTTGCTTAGTGTCGAGAGTGCGAATCGGGTTCGAACCGGGGGAGCAAGGGTGTCTAGCCCGGGACTGCCACCGGTCTGCTCTGTGTTGGCATGAGCCGGTTTATTACAGGTTGTGAGATGCAAACTTTTATACACATACTGCCGTAGTTTGTGTTGTCATGACCAGCTAGGAGGTGGCCTCTAGGGGTTTCCTAAAAGCAAAAGAGAGGAACAAAAGCTCTTGAGAGAGGTGTCGTTGTGTGAGCTGATATCGCCACGCTTCGCCAGCGCTTGCAGACGTTTGTTGAGGCCAACAAGCATTTCGCCCCCGACCACAACAGCCTAATAGAGGTGGAGAAGAGCCCGAGGGGAAGAAGACCTGATGGGCCACTGTGTTTTGCTGCAATGAAATCTGTACCTGCCATGTTCATATTGCATATTGCATGCAGCATATGCAGAGAGTACAGAGCCCTCTATCTATACTTGGCAATAAGTATGCTGATATGGATCGATGGGCAGAAGGAGTAAATGAAAGGTGGAACTCTGCAACGCATGGGCCAAGTCTGTTGGGATAGCTAGCTGAATGGGGGCCTCTGTCAATATTGGCATCGCGAGCTTGGTCCATTACTCGTCCTGAGCCTGGCCCGTTCATCTTCAACGATGCTGCCCGACTCGCGGTTCCCTGGATAGCCGCCCGCCTGGCCATGCATGTGCCCCGTGCTCAGGCTTCTCGTGATTTTGTGCTGCTTGCATAGTCTAAGTTGCCTAGCCTTGGTTAGTATATTGCTGACTCACGATGTTTGAAGAGGGGGATAACAAATGGGATGCGTGCATGTTTACTTAGTGCCTAGTGTCCTAAGGGGATATAGTGTTTGGGGACTGCTATAATGTGGTTTCTGACGTCCCTCTTGCCAGCACTAACATCGGGTCCAGCGCGGATGATGGCCTTCAGTACTGGCTGGTTTTCATATCGGCGCCGATAGGTGCCTCTCAATGGCGATGTCCATGCCGAAGTCAATGTTTCACATCAATGTTTCATGTCGATGTTTCATGTCGGTGACGAAGCCAATGTCGGCTTCAACGTCGGTGTTGGCATCGGCGCCGGCATTGTAGCGTCGGTATTGGTCTGGGATGTTGGATAAGATCTATTCGTGGACTCGATTCGAAGCAACAGGTAAGTAGGAGACTACGAGGCTCTCTCTCTCTGCTGACCCTCAGTGAAGTTTCCAATGGGTTTCCAGTCTTGGCGAGCCATACTATGGCCAACTGATTATATGTCACTGCTTGCCTTGCTTGCTGCTCGATAACTGCTTGATAACTGCTTCTTCTTGTTTCATGGAGACTGCCTGAGGGCCCTTTTGAGCAGACAGGGAGCAGTAGAAGCCACAAGCAGTGGCATCAAGACATGCGCTCTAACGAAAACACCCTGTAGGCATCAGCTCGGAGCCCAGACATTTGAGTATCTCTGGGCGTTTGATTACGTCTGCGTGCCTGTTTGTGTTGCCCATCTCTAGCCCCGTCTGTAGCCATAGCCTTGGCCGATGTACAGTCCAGTCCAGTTCACTCGACATCCCTCTATATCACGAGGTTTGGAGAGATAGCGGTGCACTATGATTCGCAGCTAGAGCCGGCAAGGGCCATAGGCCAACAAGAGGGCTAGCAGTCTTCTGCAAGCCAAGTAGACAACAACAACAACAACAACAACAACAACAAATCCATAAAAACAATAACGGCAGCCAAGTCTGTAAATACGTAAACTCCTTGACTCCTGCACATACGCCGTAGCTCACAGCCCACTCGCAGGTTCACATCGATACCCTTGCTTGCTTGCTCTGCCTCCCATCCCTTCATTCATTCCCCTGTCTTCATCTCGTAATAATAAAGCCTATTTTTAGCAAGAAACGGCGTTCTGATAACCCTTGTCAAGCATGATAACCCTCATCTCGGTACAGTGAAAAAAAAAGAAACAAACCTGCATGTGGATGGTGTTTAGAGTTGACATGTTGGGGGCTGGCTGAGTTGGGAATGGATTAGGATGGCAGATATCGACAACAAGACACAGGGAGCATCTCACGTTCGTTGAGGCTGCCACTGTGTTTGAGGGGTAGTTGGAGAAGGGAGTGTTGTAAGAGACGAGGGTTATGGTTCGCAGGCTATGGTTATAGTGAGGAGAGCTAGACTCGAAGCTAGAGCCAAAGCCAGGGCCAGAGCCAGAGCAGTTCTGAAGTATCATCGTTAATCGCCTATCTTATCACAATAAAGCTAGAACCCGAAGCTACATGGAAGCCAGAGCTCCAATCTTTGAGACTAGCTAACTTTAACCCTGGTCTTGCTTAAGGGATCTCTTGGTCGACAGGCAGACAGGACAAGCCCGAGACAAGGACTGGAACTGAAGACTAAGAATCTTGGGCTAAGAGTCTGCTAAAGAGCCTAGGAATATACTAAGAGGCGCGGGAGAGAGATCACGCTAGCTCAACACGAATAGAAAAGCAATTCTGCCCTCAAGTCTGAGCGCGGACTTTGTCTTGGTCTGCCTCTTTTTATTTGGCCTGCCTGTCTGCGTGTCTTGGCCGTTCTCTTTGTCGCTATTTCCATGCGTTTGCTAGTGGGTTATGTGACAAAGGGGCTTGGCGATCGGGGGAGGGGGCAAGGAGAGAAGGGGAGCAGCACAAGGCAAGAGAGAAGCACAGCAGGCGTTGGTGCAATGGCAGGCAGAGCGGGGATCGGTGAGCGAGTTCAGATTGTTTATTTCAGTAACTAGAGAGACGCAAGATACACGTATATATGGCGCATATGTACGGGAGAGAAACAAGAATAGAGGAGGCGCATATGATTATGAGAAGGGGGGGGAGAGAGAGCACAGTAGGCCTGGACGTGGGGGAGAGGATATTAGATGGAACGGAAATAGAAGAAGGGGTAATAAAAGAGCCAGAGATAGAAAGAAAAGGGGATGTTTGGCTTGATGTTTAGTGTGTGAAATAGGGGAGGGGGAGGCGGATAGAGACAGAGACAGAAAAGAATAAGCATGAATAGATGTGTACGTTGGGTGTGTGAGAGAAGGAGAAAAAAGGCTGATGCTTTAACCAGAGATCGGACTTAAGAGCTGGGGGGAATAAGAGGAAGAGAGACAAGACTTGGACATAAACAAATAGCATAAGACCTAAGAAGCTAACATAACACACGGAGAAAGAGTGATCAACACTGTTTCTCACTAACTTGCGTGTTAGTTTTGTTTGGCTTGCCGCTGTTTTTCAGGCGTTCGACGTATTCGAGATAAATTATTATTATTTCTTTTCTCTTCCTTCTTATAGCCTAGAATTGGCTTGGCTGGCCTTGGCTGGCTCTTTGTTGGTGTTTTGGGCTGGCTTGAAGGCTTTGAGACTGACTGTTTGCTGCTGGGCTTGGACCGCTTGGCTTGGTTAATGACTGAGTGACTGACTGGCTATTACAAAGGTACCAAGGACCAGGGCCTTCTTCTCCCCCGGCGTTAACAAGCGCGAGTTGCTAGCTTGGTGGACTAGGGGACTTTGGCATTTTTGGAGGACTGGTATGAGATGCAGCAAGGTAAGCATAAGCAAGAAGGGCGTCAGACAACATAGCACAATAGGTGCTAGACTAGGTGCGGGCACACTAGCACACAGCACGCCAGCACTGGAAGATGCTGGATAGCAGAATACGGAACGAGACGAAGTAAGATAGAGAAAGACGCAAAGAGAAGGCGGCTCGGGGTTAACAATGGCAGAAGGTATGGCAAAGACTAGGCCAGGCTGGGAGAATAGTAGCTGGCAGGCAGGCAACAAGATGAAGGTAAAAGAGCTATTGGGCTCCGCTTCGTGGAGACAGAGCGGTGGCTCTGGCTGTGAAGGCTGGCTAGGATGTCACTTATATCTCTGCCTGCTGTTGACCGTTTTTTTTTTGGGGGTTTTTTTTTTAGGCAGAGAGATATTCAGATGGAAGGTGACGAACGACCAGTGGCAGAGTAGCGGATGCTAGGGCAGAGTAGCGGATGCTAGGGCAGAGAAGAGAGGCCGGCGTTAAGACTGTGGAAGGATTTAGACAAGACGAAGGCTTAAGGCTAGGCCCAGGGTGAAGGGGGCATGGGCATGGGACAGGGGAACTAGCTGAGATCTTCGCCATCCATCTTGCCTTCCGTAAGCTACGCAAAAGGTTGAACGTGGTTTAAGGTTTGTTTGGGATCGGACAACGAGAGACGCATACCTACATCGAGAGCATCGAGCATCGAGAGAAGAGACGAGGAGAGAAGAGAAGAGATAAGAGACATGCTATTATATGGCAGCCTGTCGGGCATAAGCAGACAGAGCAGAAGACAGGGCGGGCTAGCCAGATCCCAAGGTGTAGAGGAGCAGAGGAGCAGAGGCAGAAGCAGAAGCAGAAGCAGAGGCAGAAGAATAAGCTGGGGCTCTCCTATCAATATCACGAAGCTTTATTTTATTTTATTTTATTATACTTCATTCTGGTTCTCCTTTAAATCAAAGTTCAACGGTCAGATCAGTGCATGCTTCGGGTCTTACGATCCGGATACACACTTATTTAGCTGGTATTATACTGCGTTGGTTTAGCGTAGGCGTTAAGACTGGCTTTATCTCATTTGTTCTATCTTTACCCACTGCCTCATTTCCAGCCAAGGAAGGCCCAAACTAATGTTTAAGAATCAAGTGGCATGCTGCAGGTCAAAATTGATTCGGGGAGGGGGCGTGCTGCTGGTGTGATTGATGTTCTCGGCTATAAGGCAAGCCAGCTGGGAGATGGGGAGACGCATAGAGAGGGAGGGAGAGAGAAAGACAAAGGGGCATGCCTACGTGACTAGAAGAAGCAAAGAAGCACAGGGCCAGCGGACTGAGAGATCGACGGCCGGCCCTGTGTTTTGCTTGTGTGCCATGGTGCATTTCGTTCTTGTTCTGAGTTCGTGTGAGACTGCATGCGTTGGATGGGTGGGACCTATACGGGCATGAACGTGGGGATAAAGGGCAGCTTGCCGGCCAGGCAGAAGCAAAAGAATCAAGAAAAGAACAGGTCGAGTGACGTGACGGGTGATGCAATGGGATGCAATGGGATGGAGACAGGCTAGAGACAGATACACATGGGCACACACACGCAAAGCTAGACGAGAGAAAAGGGCTGGTGCTAGGGTTGGCATTGAAATCGACGGGTGCTGCTAATGTTGCATGCAACTAGCTAGCCCGCCAGGCAGAACACAATACCAGATGCTGATATGGGGGAGGCTCGCCGGGAGATGGCTTGGCTGGCGGTGATCCTTTGGCGAGTGCTATGAGCCGGGGATGGCACTGCGCCGGATGGGCAGAGCTTCCAGTTCGTGAGATGCAGAGGACAAGAGAAAGCACAGCCTTTGCCATCTGATGGCATAGCTGGGGGCGGGGAGACGACTGGGAGAGACAGAGGCACGCGTCGAGACACGGGGTGTGCAGACGGATGCAGAAACAGTGTAGACAGACACAGGTGGGTGGCCAGCAGTCGCATAGCAGCGGAAAGGGAAGGGAGGCCAGGCCAAGACTGGAGAAGCGTTGTGCTACAGGGTTAACAGACAGACGACGGCCGCGGATCGGTGTTAGTGGGCACTTTGTTGTAGTGTTTAGTGCCACCTAGCCAACTGAAACTTATAGGGCTGTGCGTGCTGTAAGATCCGCTGTAAAAGAGCTCTGCTTACTGCTGGAGGCGTCTGCTAGCCGTCTAGCTAAAGGGGCCTGAACGCTTCTAAAAGACTGTTAGCCCCCTAAGAGCCCCCTGCGGTAAGACCCTCTGGCTTATGGTGCATTTGCCGCTCGCAGTTAAGACGCGGAGTTAGGCCATGCTGCAATTTTATATGGTCTTTTTTGTTTTTTTGTTTTATATTTTTATTCTGCTGCCTGCGAGGAAAACCGAAGACAGGAAACATTTCTTTATTCCCTTCGTGTTCTTTTTCTGGTCTTGATGCGCATGAAGAGAGAGAGAAGCAAAGCCTGACTTGCCTGCTGCAGGAGAGTCTTCACTTGGTTCTTGTCTCTCTTGTCACGAGCAATAGGACGTTGATACCAGCTGGTCTTGAGAGACTGCGTCTGCTCGCCAACTAGTGGCTACAGAAGAGAAGACTCACTTACACAGATAGAAATAAAGAAATTAATAATCATGGAATTCCAGAATATACACAGAAAAATACGCTAAAAAGTCACCAAAATGCAGCATAAAACACACGGATATACGCTGTAAAATATATAGTTAATTCCACGATAAAATCCCCTAGCCAAAACATCCGCCAAAACACAACCAACTTTAACCCAACCAAACTGCTACTGCATGCCTGGCTTGGTCCTTCTCTCTCGGCTTTTGTCAAGACCTAAGAACAGGAACAGGAACCATACAGGGGGGGGGGGGTCGGAGGAGACGACATGGACTAGCTAGGGACTAGAGAGAAGAGACGAGAGGTGGCCGTGTTGTACACCAGATGGGCCCTAATCTGGTGCGCAGCTTGAGTTATAGGCCAAACCCCGCATGAAAGCAGCAGACCTAATGTCCAGCTGGCTAACACCACCCTAGTTGCAAGATGCTGTGCTATTCTCTAACGCGGGCTCTGTTCTTCCTCATCGGATCTGCCTCCCCTCCTCCCTCCATTTTACCTCCATTTTATCGTCTCGTTGCTTTTTTCCTTTTTTTGTAACTTCTTTTCTCTTTTCTCTCGTCTCGCTGTCGTCTTTCTTTCTTTTGCTATTTTGGATGCCTGGAGTCGTTGTTGTTTATAACCGGCCGACAGCCCGGGTCTAGAGGAGAGGAATTACTTACATGCTCTCCATCAACATCAACATTTCATCAAAAACCAACAAAGCATCTTTTTTCTTTTCTTTTTCCTTCATCTGCTTGCCATCTTCTTTACCTTCTTCGTCTTTTCTTTCTTCTTTTCTTCATAACGCCTGACTGATTGACTGACCCCTCTGAACAGTCTTGCCCGACCCCCGTCTTCATCTCCCTCTACTTGTCTCTACTCTTTTATACACCCCTCCACCATGAAGCTCAACATCCCCCCCGTCGTCCACAGAATCCTGCCCTACTGGCTGCTGGCCCACGCCATCATGCTCTTCCTCATCGCCATGCTGAGCGGTGTTGTCAAGAAGATGCAGATGTTCGAGGTCAACCTGTCCGACATGACCATCTCCAACACCGAGCTGTCCGACCTCTTCACCAAGCGTGATGTTGCCCCTATTATCGCCTCGGTCGAGGAAGCCTACGCCTCCGGCTCCACCACCGCCTCCGAGATTGTCTCTGCTGTCTTTGGCGACGACAACAACATCACCGCCAGCGACCTGGGTCTTGCTAACAAGTACGAGGTCGGCCTCTGGGGCTACTGCGCCGTCTCTGCCAATGGCACTCGCGACTGCTCCAGCGCCAAGTTTGACTGGGCCAAGGACGCCATCAACATGTCCAGATTCGACGAGCTTGCTGACAACACTAACGGCGTCGCTGAGCTGCCCAAGGACCTCAAGGATGCCCTCAAGCTGTTCAGCAAGTTCAGCATGTACTGCCAGGCTACTTTTGTTTCCGCCTTCATCCACATGATCGTTGGTCTTGGTCTTGGTCTGTTTGTCAGCTTCGTCCGCCCCCTGTCGCGCAAGATCTGGCTGATGGCCTCCATGAGCATTGTCATGGGTGCCACTGTTGCCGCCCTCCTGTCAAGCATTGTTACCGGTGTTGTCGTCGGCGGCTTCAAGGACGCTGCCAAGGACTACGGTCTCGAGGCCAAGATGAATGTCAACTTCCTTGGCATGTCCTGGTTCGGTGTCTTTTTCGCTGCGGGTGCCTGTGCTGTCTGGTTCATGCGTGCTCCTGCTGCCAACGGTGGCACCCGCGCTTCGGTTGATGGCGAGAAGCTGATCAACGGCGCTAGCGGGCCTGTCGCCGGCTCTACCCAGTACCAGCCCATTGACCACAACCAGGGTGCCATGGGCTCGGGAGCTGCCCAGCCCAACTCTAGCTACGAGCCGTACTCGCACCGCGGCTAAGTCGCATACTATCCATTCATACATAGCCTTATGACTTCCTTGGCCTCCGCCATGCCACGCTTCTATGCTGCCACCCTCCATCCATCTCCTCTGTTTGCTTTTCCCTTTGTCGCTTGTTCATATTTTTCCTGTTATCTTTATTGCCGTTCGAGCTTTCTGTGTAACCTCGGCGTTTCTTGGGCTCTTTCCGTTTCTGGCTACTTGTTCCGCTATTTGCTATCGTTGTTGTGGGGTATTTTTCTATGCTTTGCTTTCTTATTGGTCCAGAGAAATTGAGGGCCTTCTTATAAGTAAAACCTGCTTCTATTTTATAAGAGCGAAAGAGAGACAAGAGAAGCAAAGAGGAGAAACTGAGAAAGACTGTGTCGCTTTTCTGTTCATTCCTGCTGTAATCCAGGGTTTATTATTACTATTCCGTTTTCTATAGTCTTTTTTTTACACTCTTTTTCTTCTGTTTTGTTGGTTTTTACTTTCTTCTCTGTCCATAGAAATGAAATTTGTTGGTTAACAAAGCCGAAAGGATCCACTTGCCAGTGCTTGTACGACAACGTGCGAAACATGTAGTCTTGTGCCAACACTGTCTGACGGCACTGTGTGCACCTAGAAAAAAAGCAAGAGCTTCTTTCTTTTCTAGGCTTCTTTTTTATTTTTTATTTTTATTTTTTTCACCAGTGACGCACAAGAAATTAAAGGCAAGGAAGAAAGAAAATTCGAAAAAACCCTTTCTTTTTTGTACTTGATCGTCTTTCCTCTTCATGGCGTCTCAAACGGTACGTTTTGTCCTTTCTCGTCTTGTATGCTTTTCTTTTGCCCTTGTCAATCTCTTTTTTTTCTCTTATAATATGGAGGGGTAGCAGCACATCAGCACTTCACTCACACCTCTCCTAAACAGCCCCCGCTGTCTTCAGCCACAGCCACAGCCACAGCCACAGCCTCTCAGCCTCGCTTGCGACGCCACCTTGCGCTTCTGCCTGTCACTGCTCTTGCCTTCTACACAGCACAGCACAACGGCCGGCTCTACGTGCTTGCCGCCGAGGACAACGTCTTGAACGTCTATGAATCCCGTCCTCGTGATGCAGCGCCTGCGCCGTGCTGCGCACTCAAGGTTTTTGATGCCCAGGCAATTCATGGCATCCACATCGGCACCGCCGTGACCTCCGAGACAAACCCAGAGTCTGCTTTGGCGCCCATTCTTATTTGGGGCGGTCAGTCCGTTACTCTTATCCCAAGCCTGATGCTCGAGGATGCTATTGCAAACTGTCGGATGCTCCTGGACACTTGTCTGCTCGTAGAGACAAAAACCCCTGACTGGATCTACGATGGCCTTATCTCGCCCTTTGATCCTTCCCGAGGCCTCCTGGTCCTGGCGCACAACGAAGTCCTGCCGGTGACTCTGGCTGCCAACCGCTCCATTGTCTTGGGATCCGTCTTTTCTATCTCCAGGCCAATTCTGTACTCGGCTAATCTCTGCTGGACCGCCCCAACAACGGTCTTGGTAGCTGCAGGCACCGTCTTTGGCGAGATCTTGGTCTGGAACTATCACATAGCAGACGCACATTCCACCAAGCCCGCCACCGCGGAATTGCTCCACGTCTTCACTGGCCACGAGGGATCTATATTCGGCGTCCAAATTTCTTCGGAGTTCACAGGCACAGATCCAACCTCAAGGCCACTGAGACTATTGGCTAGCTGTAGCGATGACCGAACTATTCGAGTCTGGGATATCTCAGAGAGGGCGTCTTCACAAGCTAGAACCGCCATAGCATCTGCTGCCGAGCCTCTCTCTTCTAGCAACACAATATCCGCCTTGCATCAGCCCCGCGAAACCGGGTTCGGCGATGCTCCTGGCGCACTTTCCAAAGAGGGCGAGTCTCCGTTGGCTATGGCAATGGGCCATCTGTCGCGGATCTGGCACGTCAAGTTCCCCTCGACTCCGCTTGTCTCTTCCGCAGACAAATTTGTACTTCCCGTTTACTCCTTTGGCGAGGACACAACCGTGCAGCTGTGGCACTTCGAGTCTACCTGGGCTGCTCTTTTAAACGAGACTTCCGCGTCTAAGCCTCCTTCCACTTTGAAACACATTGCTAGCTATGCAAACCATGACGGAAAGCACCTATGGTCCGCTGCCCTGCTTGGCGACAGTCCTCTTCCCCAGATTGCCACGGGAGGCGCCGATGCGAAGATTTCTATCATAGAACAGGGCAACTCCCGTGAAGCTGACTGTAGCGGCAACCACATGGACGTCATGGTCCTGCAAGACGCCTCGCCTAACAGCGGCAGCAAGGACTCTGACGGCCTCCGCCAGTACACATTCGTCACTGATGACTGTCTTGTTGCCACTACCAAATCTGGGAAGCTCACAACCGGCACATTCAGCCAGGGCGAGTTTGATACTGCGGCCGTCTGGGTGGACGTAGCAACCGATCAAGACACGAGTGACAACCTCCGCTCTTGCACTACCATGACGAGCCTTGGGACTGGCCATGCTGTGTTAGGTACTAGTAGGGGTCATATTTATGTCTACTCTCTGGGGAAAGGACTGCAAAAGCTGGCTACACTATCTGGCAAAATCATGCAGTTAATTTCTCTCAATACTGGCGCTAGAAACTCTGCCATCCAGGTGCTTGTGACTGTCTTCAACAGTCCCGAGACCAAAATCCTCACCATTGATGTTGATGCTGGCTCTATTGCGTCTGAGCTTATCCTTGAGGGTGTCGACGAACGCTTCATTGTCACGGCTGCTGCCTTTGTCGGCGACTTCCTGGTTGTAGGCTCGCGATCCGGCTTTCTGTCGGTCTTGTGTACCACCACCACCAACAATAACCAGTACAAGCTTGTGTCCGAGATTCCACCCCGCGCATTTGATGCTGTGACGTGCATCACAGCGCTTCCTGACCATAAAGCAGCCGAGTCCCCGTGCTTCCTTACAACCGGCAGAGACGGCAAATACCGGATCTACCAGATTTCAGCCGTGACAGGCATGGCTAGTTTGTTTCACGAGGTTTCGCTGCCCTTTGGGCCTGTCGTTGAAACAGCCTGGTTCTCTAGTGAGTCATTGGACTTGATCATCTGTGGCTTCCGGAGCACCAGGCTGGTTGTGTGGAACGAATCGAAGCGCGAGCAAATCGCATCGGTTGAGTGCGGGGGTGCCCACCGCGTGTTTGCCCACACAGCCTCGGCCGACCCAAACAGACTCAGAGTGGCCTTCACAAAGGCGTCAAAGGTGTATGTGCACTCGCAGCTCAAGCCGGCTTTCCGGTCCTTGAAAAAGGGAGTTCACGGCCGCGAAATCCGTACGGTGGCCCCGTGTGGT
The DNA here is from genome assembly GCA_038382965.1 of Ceratocystis huliohia. Classification (NCBI taxonomy): domain Eukaryota; kingdom Fungi; phylum Ascomycota; class Sordariomycetes; order Microascales; family Ceratocystidaceae; genus Ceratocystis; species Ceratocystis huliohia. The sequence continues at coordinate 68,276 of JAXCEX010000094.1, read as the reverse complement.
CGCTATCTTGCCTCGGGCTCCGAGGACACAACGATCCGTATCTGGGAGTACATTAGTGACAAGACCGTAGGCCGTGGAAGCGTGAGCTGCGTGGCGCAACTGAGCATGCATGTCTCGGGCCTGCAGAGCCTGAGATGGCTAGCAAATGAGTGGCTTTTCAGCAGCTCGGGCAACGAAGAATTTTTTGTCTGGCGTATCCGCAAGCTAGACGCCAAGATTACCGGGCTTGCGGCAATGTTTCAGGGCCAGCTGCCGGACAAGTCGCGTGATGGTGATCTGCGCATCACAGACTTTGATGTACGCGTGATCTCAATGGCTGACGTGGATAACCCTGAGTTTCGCATTCACATGGCGTTCTCTAACTCGGAGCTCAAGACGTATGCATACTCGCCTAGCAGCGGCTTCCGGCTGCTGGCATCTGGTAACTTTACCGGGGCTTGTCTGCTGCAGATCTGCGAGTTGGAAAAGGCAGGAGCGGGAGTGGGTGATGATGTGCTACCACCCGTCTTGACGGCCTCAACAGATGGCCATCTAGCACTGTGGGAAGTTTCACGTCGCAGCGATAGTGATGTTTCAAGTGGCGTTGAAAAGTACGAGCTGACGCTGGCTACAACAACACACCAAAATAGCCCCAAGGCGTTTGACATGACTTACTTTGAGACGCCTGACGGGGCCCATGGGTACCTTGTTGTCACCGGCGGCGACGACAACGCCATCGGAATCGTGCGGTACGTTTCTTCGACTCTCGGTAGTTCTACTGCGCCTACGCCTTCGGCCGCGTACAAGGTCACGGGTAAATTCGCCATCCGCGGGGCTCATGCGGCAGCCATCAATGGCCTAGCTATCGGTAGCCGGGGTGCAAGGCCGAGCGACGATACGTGCTCTTTTGTGTCGGCAAGTAACGACCAGCGTGTCAAGCTCTGGCGCGTGCGTGGCATCCAAAGCGGCGAGATTAGTGTAGAGATGCTGCAGAATGCGTATAGTGGCGTGGCCGATGCAGGGTGCGTTCAGGAGTTAGATGAAGGGAGAGGATTTGTGGTTGCAGGAGTGGGAATGGAGGTATGGACGGTGGGGGATGAAGGGGAGGAGTAAGTAGAGATGTGCAAGAAAGTGTGAATAGTAAAAAAGATGGAGGAAGTGAAACAGGATGAGAGTTCAGTGAGATAGACTATAGCAAGTCTTGACTGTCCGTCGTAGACGCTGAGTAATGGAACAAAAATGGCAAAAGCGAACGCAAAAAGAAATGCTTTCTCTTGATCGTGGCAGGGATCGAACCTGCGATCCTGTGCGTGTAAAGCACATGCCTTAACCACTGGGCCACACGACCGAAGAACTTAAGCGGATCTTGGGAAATCGAGCGTTATCGGGCATTATATACTCACGTACATAGCGGGGAAATTCTTCTTTTTTTTTTTTTTTTTTCTTTTTTTCGTTTTTTTCTTCGCCGACTACACGATGAAGGCGGGTAACAAGCTTCGAAATGCGTCGTTTGATCTGTGTGATTCCCGTAGACGTTAAAAATATCCAAGCTCAAGCTTGGAAGCATATGTGCTTCTCTCGTCCAAAGTCTGTGGACAGCCTTGCCGAGCGCCAGCTGATCCGGCGTCGTTTGATCTCTGTGATTCCCATAACGTTAAATAAGCCCAAGTTCAAGAGCTCTTTTCTTTTCAGTATCGTTTGGTCTAAGCAGTTCTCTTGTACATTGAATAGGCCCAAGTTCATTGTTTCCTCGGGATATAAAGCTCTCTTCAATTTTATAGCAGGCTGTTTGGTCCTAGTGACTCTAGTAGACGTAAAATAACAACCAGCGACTCTACTATGTACTGAGCTACTCAAGTATAAATACCATACAGACCCACCCTTCTTCTACACCTCTCGTGATGATGAGAAGCGCCTGATATTTTTGCTCTATGTAATATAGATCTGCTGAAGTCTACATTGTTAGATTTCAGCATCGTCTTATGCAAACATGAGTACCAAGTACATACATAATTCCTGTCCGTGTACTGCGTGTCGACGAAGTGGAGACAAAGTGCAAACAGAGGCAGCCCCACTTGTATCCTGATTATCCTTACATCTCAGGCCCCCAAGCCAAAACTTCCTTTTAAACTCACTCTTTGACAACAAATGTGAACGAGGAGCAAAGGCCGTCGTTAAAAGGGCTACTGGGCATATCTGTGTTTTGTTTACAATCTAAGAAAACAATGAGTCTGTTCAAGCTCGCTGCTCCCCGCATCTGCCGCACCGTTGCGGTTGCACCCCGGCTGTAAGTTAGTGCTCTGCCGTTCCCTACCAATATTTTTATTACAGTCTTGCTAACACGCCCTCGCTCCATGCTAGTAGTCCCCGTGTCATACCGGGCGGTGTCCCAGGTGTCCTTGTGACGCGTGCATTCAGTCGGTCTGCAGTTTTGCACAAGAAGGACAAGTATGCCAAGGGCGGTAAGAAACCGCCCAAGTCCAGTTCCGGGCCCAGCTCATCTGGGTCTGGCCCTTCTGCATCCGAGGGCCATGACAGCGAGCATCCAGCTGCTGACCCACAGCAGCCCCGCGATCTGGCTGACGTTGAATCTCGCTGGACAAGGACCGAAGCACACTATGTTTCGGCCCTACAACAGTTTAAAGCAGGCGGGTCCTTCAACCCCGACGTGCTTGGTGCCATTCCCGTACGCGTAGGCAGTGGCAAAGACGCCAAGACGTATCCATTACGCGAACTTGCCCAAGTCGTGCCACGCACGGCGCGCTCTATCTCACTGTTAGCCTTCGAGAAGGGCTACATCAAGCCGCTGATGAGCGCCATCCAGGCGTCGCCCGACTTTAACCAGCAGCCTCAGCCGGATGCTGACAACGAGCTAGAGCTTGTGCTCAGGACCGAGGCTGTCTCGATTAGCGAAATGACCAAGAAGCTCGGGGAGTTGTGCCATGCCTGGCGTGAGCAGGTGCGTAACATCAGAGCAAAGCGCGAAAAAGTCATCCAGGCCTGGACAAAAGACAAGACAATCTTGCCTGATCTGGCCAAACTGGCTAGTGCAGATCTACTAAAGGCTACACAGAAACATCTCAAAGCCGTAGACACAGCTGAGGCGCAAGCAGCTAAAGAGATTCAGCGAAAAGCGTCATCGTAGTAGGTCTATATTGCCAGGGTTATATTAGGGTTAATACACCAAAAGTCAGCAAGTATACTGTGCTGAAATGCAGAAAATGCACGATATAAGACGGAACGTTGGTAAAGGTACTGTTGTCTATTATACATGGTGTAGAAAGAGAAGCAAAGCGAGTAGAAAAACAAGGAAGAAAAAAAAAGGAAGAAAAAAGTGTACACGCCCTGGGCAACACACACACCCAGGACTATAATTCGCTTTATCCTCATCCCAGTCGGCAGTTATCCGCCTGTTTTTGCAGCCTGGTTCCGTTATATCCAAAATTAGGTAGAGCGAGCGGGCTGTTTAGGCTTGACCTTGGCCAGGACTTCCTCCAGCTTAACCTGGAACTTGTCAGTAGCCGTGCTGTGGTACGTGTTGGCCTTCAAGTGGTAGTTGCGCGTGAGCTGGAGCACATCGGACTTGGGCACGGCAGGAATAGGCTCGTACTGGCCCTTGAGTGTACGGCGGACAAGTACGTCCTTAAGTCTATCGTCAGGGCCCATCTTGATAGAGATTTTGGCGCGCTGCTCGAGCAACTCCTTGGTCTGTAGCTTCTCAAAGTACATGACACCGCGGTAGTCGTACTTGGCAGCCATCATGTTGGGGTGGGCAAGGTGACCTGGGTCGACTGGGCCACCAGCAATGGTTTTGAGCGTCTGCCGCACTGTAGCTGCCTTGCCGAGCACATTGGAGTCAGTTGCCAGAGCCGGGGCATATTCAAGCAGTTCGTCAATTCCGAGTTCCGGAACAAACGGTTCTGCCACACGCGCTGGCGCGGCCGGCACGCGCTCGGCAAGTACCTGAAGCTCCTCCTTTGTATACGGTGCGTACCAGTCAATATCCTCAGCCATGGCGTGGTACTGGTTCACGGGGCGCTTATCACGCGATTTTCCGGGCTGGCCCGCACGGCCGCCGGAATCGGCCTTTCCTCCCCTACCGCCTGAGCCCATACCGCCACGACCCCTGCCAGTACGAGCCCCACCACGGGAGCGAAAGATGCCCTCACTGTTGCTGTTATTCTGCTGGCGCCGGGGGTCATCCGACCGCCCGCCTGGCGTAGGCTTTGGCATGCGACGAACAGATACTGTACCGTCTGGATTACGCACAACAGTTCCTAGCACACCTCCGCCTAACCGCAAGCCACCACGGCCGCGAGGCAGTGAGCGGACGTTGACCACGCGGGTGCCGAGAGGTGGTCCGCCCTGGGGATTGCCGGCCGTACCAGCACCAACTTGGTTGGCACCCGGTGGTGGCTGCGAGGCCTCATGGCGAAGCATGGAGCTGATTTCCGAGGCCGCTACCCGCGAGCGCGGCAGACGTGGGGCCGAAGTTGAGGACGTCTTGTGGGGTGGTGAAGACCGGGAGGCATCATCCAAGCAAGAGGTTGTAGTGGATAGTGCTCGCGAGCGCACAGAAAGCTGGTTGTGGAATTCGGCCCGGGTCAAGCCGTAGGCCGGGCGGAGAAGATTCCGGGACATGGCGGGCTGCTTGCTGGAGGAGGGGTTTCGGTTTGATCTTGCTGGAATTCTTCGGTTGTTGATTGGGCAATCGAAGGCCAAAGTCGAAAGGATGCCGTTGCTGCTGGCTTTATTCTTCTTGTTTTTTTTCCCTGCGTCTTTTGAGGCCCTGCGTTGAAGCTGGCCTTGGATTGCCCATCAAGATGGAGATGGATTTGAGACAATGAAAATCTCATGGGGCATGTTACGTAAGCGGAGCCTTGTATGGGAGGCTGAGGGTTTGGGTTTTAGTGTGGGCCGGAAATTGTGGCACGGACTAGGGTAAGGTTGTGTAACGGGAGTCTAAGCTCTTCAGACTAGTCTCCAGGCCACACTCTCTAAGCTATGCTCTCTCCGGTTTGTTTCGTTTTAAATATCCCCTCCTTATCTAATCTCCTATTTTTGTAACGCTTTGGTTATGTTACCAAATGCCACTGTTTTTGTCACTTGATACTCGGAAATACCCTCAGATGATCCCTCTCTCCCAAAGCCCGATTCTTTGACTCCTCCGAACGGCGGAGATAATACCAGTATTGACTCCGATCATGCCTACATCTATGTGCATGCCCCACCACGCGATATATTCTCTCTATATTACGCGAGAAAAAGTATCCCGCTAGGCCTGCATTGACAGCATTCGCCAACTACACTGCATCGGCCTCTGTCTGAAACGGAAACAGCCCAGCAACTGGCCCAAAGGTCTCTTCTGTTGCTATTGCCATGTCCAGTATCATATTAGCGAAGGCTGTAGGTTCGAAGAAGGCACTGCCCGTTGAGGGGAGACGCCTTCCGGCGAAAAAGCAGTCGTGCGCCCTTGGCCCAGGCATCTTTGCACTTGGGCCTTGACCTTTTGCACCGCCCGCTCGTGGATCAGAGGGCCAAGTGTAGTAGTTAGCTCGGAGCCGTTCCCAATTTTGAACTAGGCCACAGCGGCGACAGGCCGGTCACTGAACTCATCATAAATGTTAGCCTGAACCAGGATGCGGTTGGCACATATACAGGTTTGGCCCGAAGAGCGAAATTTACAGGCGATAGCTCCAGAGACAGCAGCGTCAAGATCAGCATCGTCAAAGACAATGAATGGAGCGTTTCCGCCGAGCTCCATAGACATTTTCTTTAACGTTGAAGCGCTTTGTTCCATGAGCGTCTTGCCGACGTCTGTAGACCCAGTGAAGGAGATTTTTCTAACAGCAGGTAACGTTGTAAGAGTCTTTCCGACCTCGGCAGTGTTCCAATGAGACGTGATGACGTTGACCATACCTTTGGGAATGCCTGCCCAGTGGCCTAACTCAGCGATGGCAAGGCCAGTCTAGGGCGCTTCGCTTAGCACCTTCACGACAACCGTACAGCCAGCCGTCAGGGCAGGACCGATCTTTCGGGTAACCATAGCTGCAGGAAAGTTCCATCTAAACAAACAATAAAAAGGTCAGCGCCAAGTTCTAACCGGAATTAACACATACAAGCTAACACTCACGGGGTTATCAGTCCACAGACACCTACAGGCTCCTTCAATGTCACTACCCTATCACCAGCCACTAACGATGGGATGGTTTGCCCGTACGAATGTGGTGCCTCTTCAGCAAACAATTCTAAGAAGCTAGCAGCATAAGCTACCTTGCCCTTAGCATCAGCTGCCAGATTTCCGTTTTCCCAAGTAATCAGGGTTGCGAGTTCTTGGGCGTTCTTCATTATAAGTCCGTGTCACTGACGGAGCACCTTAGCCCGGGATCAGCCGGTCTCGTAGCGAAACCCAGCTAGAGCATGACTAGCAGCGGCAATGGCGGCTTCGGTATCAGCAGCTGCAAATCTGGGGCTTGATCCAATGGGCTTTCCGGTGGTAGGGTCTGCATAGGCACTACTTAGATGGGGGAAGGGATAAAGAAGAGACATGGAAACTTTTTGCTTGCCTGATACGTCAAAGGTATTTCCTGAAGCAGCAGGAGTCCACTGGCCATTGACATCGCACACATTTATATTTAGCGGCGATGGAGCGCACAGCTAGGTAGGCAGTGTTAGCGTCAGCTGAGCTTATGGTTGTAGCACCAGCGGCGAAGAGAAGGCTGAAAGACCAAAGAAATGCAGCGTAATGCGATGGGGGCTGTCAGTTGTAACAGGGCAAGCATTTTTCACAGGTTATCTCTCTGAGTGTATGTATGTGTATTAGCGTGTGGATAGGGAAGATGAAGAGCAATTTGGAGTAGCTTTATTTAGAGGGTAGCTATTGAACGGGCTAAATGACGCCAGCTCAGACTAGAGAACAGGGAGGTCATCCATACCAAGACCCATGAGCAAGCTAGAGGGAAGCAAGAATCAGTTCAATTTTTTAAAAATAAAAAGTCATACATAGATAGTACAAATAAACGCAGAGAAAAGGACACCGGCTAACTTAAATAGTACAAGCAAGATAAAAAAACAAAGAAAAAGGAGAAAAGAACTAGCCAACAGCTTTAGTAATATGCTGCTGGCACTGTTGGCTGCTGTCCCACAGCTCCTCCCCCGAGAGAATTGAATGCCTGTGTTCTCGGTGTAAACGGCACTTCCGCCCCTGTTGGCTCCTTTCTCGGTTGATGCCGCATCGTCTTCATCTGCCAGCTATTGTTTGATGTGGCCTTTTCGAGGTTGTCGGCTTCGGTATCTGAGTCCCAGGCAACGCGGTCGGCTGCGGTCGGCTTCATCGACCAAGCTGCGAGGCCGACGTTGCACAGGTAAAGGAAACTATCGGGTAGAGTGGTTAGTAAAAGATGTGCATCGTTCCTTCCTGCGTGCTTCTTTTGCTATTCCACTCTCACTCCGCTCACACACACGCACACACACTTACAGCATATATACAGTCATGGCTAGCCCAGCCTTAGCCATCTTGCACTTGTGTACAACGCTGTCGCCATAGTCAGACACAGCACTGCATGGCTTCGCAATGTACCAAACGACGTTGGCGCGGTAGCGATCATCGGCATGGTCGGGTCCAATTTGGCCATAGGTACTGACAGTGTACAGCACAGCCATGGCGATGTTGATGAGTAACGCGATGAACGGGTACCACACATGCATGATGAAGGCAATGAGCTTGCTAATCAAGAAAAATAGCGTGATGAGCGAGATGGCGACGTTGAAGTTAGTGAGGCTGCAGAAAAAGGCCGCCGGGAGCATGTGTTAGTATGTAGAGAGCAGCAAGCGACCAAGGCCTCAGGGCAAGAACTCACGTCTGCGACCACACGAACGGAATACTCGGCGGCGACTCGTAGTTTGCATAAGCATACAGCACCATATTTGGGTTTGAGTTCCAGCCATTCTCAAAGCCAATACGCCAGAACTGAGTGCGGTACCAGTTGGGTTGTGATAAGCCGAAGATGATGAGAATCGGCACTAGGCCAGCCAGTTCGGCAAGCATTAGATAGTAGATGGGGCTGCGGGCCCTCCATGGGCGATGTAAAAGCTTGTAGGGCATGGCGAAGGGAGACGGGAAAGAAGCAAGTTCGACAAGCCGAGCGGGACTTGATGCAAAGCAGAGGCACCGAAACACCAAGACTATTAAAAGACGTAAATAATAAATAGCAACCAACAAGCACGGAAAGAGAAAAAAGAAGAGGAGAAGAGAAGAAAAAAGAGAGACAAGCAAGCAACAGCTCCCAAAGCCAGAAACGGGGGCCCAGCCGGCTTTTCTACAGCATATAGGTAGGACATGCAATAGGCCTTCTCCCCCATGTGCCGACGGACACCCTCCAAATCCAGGCCCAGGCCCAGGCCCAGGCCTGGCAGAAAAGCAGCAGCCAGAAGACGAGCCAACAAGCCAACCAACATACACATGATAAGCCAGCCATCCCCAGTCCAACAGGGCGAAAGAACCAGCAATAAACTTGCTCTGCCCCTCTGAAGCTCCAACCCTGCAAAGCCCGTCGGCTCATCTCATATGTTGATTGGCCATACCTCCCCTCCCCCGGCTCCTTGGCTATCCTAAACCCACTCTGCACGACGGCCCAGCGCTAAAAGAGTCCGAGGCCTGCTCTGATTGGCCAGGTCAAAGCCATGACGGAAGGGGAGCCCAGTACTTTTGGGGGGATGACAGCTGATGCTCAAGCATCTGTGCACCTGTGCAACTCTCTGCACTAACCCCGTCACTAACCCTAGTGTTCTGCTATCACGTGCCTTCTTTTCGACCAAAGCGGCAGGATCCCTTGGACTCCTTAGCCGTCTTTTTGACCTCATCCTGGCGGGCCCTAAGAAGAGACGCAGACGCAGACGCAGACGCAGCACTGGCGTTGCTTGTTGTTCTTGTTTTTATTGTTGCTCTTGTGCAGTGGACAGTGCAAAAGGCGGGTAAACACATCCGTTTCACCCTCTTTTGTGGCGGAGACTTGCGTACAAACCGAGCTCTGCAGACAGCGACAGTGACAGCGACAGCCAACGCCTTAGACGTGTGCAACCCCCGTCCCGCCAAGCAGACAAACAAGGGAGGGAGGCTCTGCTCTTGCATTCCCAGGCTCGTGGTCCAGTCCCTCGATCCGCAGCCCTGCGTTGGTCTAGACCAGATCGGACGATGCCAGATTCTTGCCTTGGCTACCCGCCAGGATTAGTGCACACTGATCCGGGGGTGCTCCATTTCTCCGGTTTTCCCTTTCTCTGGCAGTGGCTTCCAAGAAGAGCAACTGCGGCTTTTTAGACAACGGTCCTCCACCTCTTGTCGCACTAGCTGCAGCCTCTCCACCTCCGGCGCACAGCTAAGCCGGAAGCATCCGACGCTCCACTTTTCCTTTCGCCCTCCGTCTCTAGGCAAGGGGCCATCCGGGGCTGAGAAAAAAGCATTCTTTATTCTTTTAGGAGAGGGGAAAGCCAGGCACTCCGGCTCTTATTATGGGCAAGAGGCGCTACTGCTACTGTTACTACTTACTCTATTAGTAGCACTTGGTCATATTTAGTTAATAGCGGGCGGTGGGGGCTTTTATACTTTGGCTAGCTCCATCCTAGTGCCTAGTGTATTTCTAAGCTTGGCTAGCCGGTCCGCGTAAAGGCGCAGTCGAGCCCGCTAGCCCCAGCCAGCTGACTGGCAAGCTCGAGGCTCGGCTCGAGTTTTGCTTGCCTATCCTGGTGGTCTTGTCTTGTCTCTGGTCCTGTCTGTCTTTGTATCGGGTGTTTATCGGCGTTGGTGATAATGGGATGATGACTCTCGACTAAAAACAGGAAACTGCCTAATCTTGAGGTTAGCTCTGTTTGACAGCCCCTTCGCTCCTGCCTGTTTTGTAGATCCAGCCTTACTGCCTTTTTCTCTTCTTTCTCATCTTGATTGCGCCTTTTTCTCGCCTCTTGTTTCTCTTCCATCTTCCCCCTTCGCTTTCCTCCTTCTCTTCCTTCTCCATCTTCCCTTTTCTTTACTTAACAAACCTCTTGTCTTCTGTCTTTTGTCTCCTTGATCCTTTTCTTCTTTTCCCTTCCTTCCTATGGTGATACAACAGCCGCATCCTCTAATAAATCCTGGTTGCACCCAATCACCTTCTCCCATTTCGTGCTTGCCCTCCCATTCTGGCACCTCCTTTGCATAGAAACCCGCTTATACAGCAAATAGCAGTTGCCAACTCTCCCTCGGGCCACTCAACCCCCGAGCATAACAGGGCTGTCGGTCTTTGCACAGTCCTTTGGCTTACTAACCCTACTCTCGGCATCCGTGTCCCCATATTTCTGCCACCTGTCGGGCCGGCCCACTTGTTCCCCCTCCCCGTTCTCCTCAGCGCCACGGCCATGAACTTCACCGACATATACAATCTGTCGTCCGACCCACGGCCCTTGCTATCCCTAACACCGATTTCCTCCGCTGTGGTGCCAGAATCTACGGAAAAAGCCTCGCTATACAAGGGCGCGGTACTCATAGCGCCCGGCCAGTTAGGCGATGCCTCCAAGGGCGGCACCTCTCCACAGCCGTACACACACCTACCGGGTGAAGACGCCAGGGAGTCCCGTCCCGCCCCTAGCCTCCGTCCGCCGTCGCCACTTCCGTCTCCACTTGCATCACCGTCAGCCGCTGGATTTGTAGAAAACACTACTCTCCAGTGCATCGGCGCCTTGGAGTTCCTCGAGCACGATCCCCGGCCAGCCTTCGCCATTGACCTAGCCCGGTTGGAAAGCGCCCGCAATCACGCCCACACCACACATTCCTTGGCACTATGCTTAACATATGCTAACCCTGCACTGCGGCAGTCGCGAGACCTCTCTGATGCCGTACTATCACCTCCGGCGGCAACCGAGAGTAGCACCAGTACTGGTACAGACAGGGCGATGCAATTCCAGAAATGGGCGCTTCAACCGCTAGGAAATAATCCCGACCAGCAGTCTAACACAGTGCCTTACATCTTCCAAGACATGGCATGGACTGCCATCGTACTCAAAAGCCGGTACCGCGTAATTAGCAGCAGTTCGGCAATGCCAACTACACCCTCTCCACCAAATTCATCATCACCACAACCGCATCTTTTCCCAGATTACAAGATACAGCCAGCCCTCCAGTACAACAGAACCTCGTTTGACTGGACGCAGATTCAAATCAGCGATGACATGCCGCCACACATGCGCACGCTACGGTCTGTTGACTGGGCGCAAACAGCACTCGGTCCGATTACTGGCTGGTCGCAGACACTACGCACCATGGCCAACATGATCATCAGCACTGCGCACCCCGCCATGTTATTCTGGGGCAGGGACCTAGTGCTAATCTACAACGAAGCCTACAAAAACTTCCTAGGCGACATGCATCCACAACCACTCGGCCGGGAGCTTGAAAACGTTCCTAACAAGCGGTACCATCGGTTCAAGCCGTTTCTACTAGCAGTTCTCAACAAAGGCGAGGGTATATTAAAGCACGAAGAGTTGAACCGGGTGTTGCGCAATGGCCGTATGGAGGACGTTTATGTGACGTGGTCAATGGCAGCAGCGGTTGGAGAGGCCGGGACTGTGGAAGGCGTGATAGCATGGATGTACGAGACAACGCCGTTGACGCTACGGCGGCGGCGCGAATTCGTACTACGCAACATGATGGACGAGACACGCAAGGCCACCAGCATGGACTCATTCTGGGCAGCATTAGTGCGTGGCTTTAAAGGGGCTCAGGACGAAGTAACGTTTGCACTATTGTACTCGCTTAAAAGCAAGGCCTCTGTCTCGCAGGGGTCTGAAATCCTGGATCATGAGCCAGCATCGCCCAAGTACCCCCCGGGCGTAGTGCTGGAAGGGACTCTAGGTGTTCCCGAAGGCCACCCAGTAGCGGCACGGAAAGCAGACCTCGATGGCACTGACACAGGCTTTGCCCCATATCTTCGACAAGCCATAGCTCGCCAGAGCTTGATGGTGTTTTCCAAACGCGATAATACCCTAGCAAGCGGGCTAGTTGAGAATCTGGATGTGCCAGACATCGACACAGTAGTGGTGTTGCCGATCGAGCTCGACAGCACGGCGGCCAGCATTCGCGCACAACTGCAGCTAGATCAGGCGGCAGCTTCAGACCTAGATGGCCGTGTGACGCTAGGTTTTGTGGTGCTCGGCCTCAACCCTCATCGGCGGTTAGACACCGCCTATACGCAATTCTTCCAGACCATGTGCTCGCAGCTACGTATTTCGGCCACACAGTTTACCAGCCTGGAGGTTCTGCTACGGCAGGGCCAAGAAGAAGCGCACAAGCTAGCGCAAGGCCACAGCGAGCTCGAAAAGCGGGTTATCTGCCTGAAGAAGATGTTCAATGAGCGTGAGCACAAATACTCCCGCATGGTAGAGTTTTTACCCGTGGGTCTGTTCACGGCCAGTGCCAGCGGAGTCATCATCTTCTGTAACAACATGTGGGCGCAAATGTCGCAACACGGTAAGAACGCATCACGTGCTGTTTGGTTCGACAGTGTGTGCGACGAAGACCGGTCAGGTGTTGAGGCGTTGTGGAAGAAGCTCTTGGGTGGTGCCGACGCACTCACACATGAGTTCCGGCTAAAACCACGTCCCCCAAGATCCGAGACTGACGAAAGATACGACTCCGCTGAAACTGCCGGAGGGCGCTGCCCAATTCTAGAAGAATCATCAGTCCCACAACCAACGTGGGTCCTACTCAACGCGTACCCGCTACGGCGCAGCACATCGACAATGGCACTGGTCTTTGGATGTATCACGGACATCAGTGCCCAGAAAGAAGCCGAGGCATTCCAGGCACGACAGCGCCAGGAAGCAATGAAGGAAAAGCAGCGACAGGACCGGTTCATTGACATGACATCGCACGAGATGCGTAATCCGCTCGGCGTGATCATGCAGAGCGCCGACGAGATCACTACGGGCCTAGCGGCACTTCGAGCTGGAGCAGCAACGACTCGGACCGAGCGCACAGCACTGCTCGACAGCTTCGCGGCAGCAGCCGAGGCTATTACACTATGCGTCAACCACCAGGCCAGCATCGTTAATGACGTGTTGATGCTGTCCAAAATGGACGCCAATCTGCTGCATGTGGCGCCCGTAGCAGCCCAGCCACTGCAAGTTGTCCGTGAGGTCCTGCGTATGCATGAGCCACAGCTACTGGCAGCCGGCATCCGGCTGTCATATGTAGTCGACGATAGCATGATGGCAACGGGACTGGCAGGATGGGCGATGTTTGATCCAATGAGACTGCGGCAGGTGCTAATTAACTTCATGACAAATGCGATCAAGTTCACGAGTGGCCAGCCCCGCAAATCTGTGACGGTACAAGTAGCAGCTGCCTATGATAGCGTTGACAGTAGTCCAGCGAGCGGCAGCGACTCCTCCGCACCGACACTTGATAAATGCCCCCTGATTACCGAAACTAGCTTTCTGCCCCCGCGTCCCGAGAACATTTCGCAATTTCCAAGTGCCTCAAGCTCTTCAAACCTCTCGAGCCCCTCTGCCAGGTCTTGCCACTTCCCCGCTGCTAGCCAGTGGGGCTCAGGCCGTACCATTAACCTGGTCATCTCCGTGACCGACACAGGCCCAGGACTTTCGCCATCGGCACGAGAACAGCTATTTCAACGGTTCTGGCAGGCATCACCGCGCACTCATGTGACGTACGGTGGTTCAGGGCTCGGGCTCTTCATCTCCCGTAATCTAGTCGAGCTACAGGGGGGGCGGGTAGGTGTCGCGAGTGACGAGGGTGTTGGTGCAACGTTTACGTTCTACATCAAGATGAAGCAGTGCAATGCCCCACAACCAGCAGTGCTTAGAAGCGCAGCAGCCGCCGAAATGGCAGCAGAAAAACCCCCCTTACCCATCATAGGCCCGAGTAATGCTGCAGCCGTGGCAGCTGTAGATAATGCATGTGCAACAAGCGCTATCGAAGGCTCGCAGAAGCAGTTACACGCCTCAACCAAGACACTAGGCGATGGTAGCACAACCAGCCGACCACCCAAATATATTATGTACGTCGAAGACAATACAGTCAACGCAGCACTAGCAAAACGACAGCTCGAAAAGTTGGGGTCTATAGTGCGAATAGCACGGCACGGAGCCGAAGCCCTAGAGCAACTACGCGGATCGCGTTTCTGGGCGGCGAACGGCGGCTCTGGCTTCGACATTGGCGTAATTTTGATGGACCTGGAGATGCCAGTCATGGACGGAAAAGAGTGCACGCGACAAATCCGTGCATTAGAGCGTGATGGAAGCTTGACACGACGGCTGCTAATTATTGCCGTCACGGCGTATACGCGGCCAGCAGTGGTGGAGGAAATGGCACAGCTAGGGATGGACGGAGTTATTGCGAAGCCGTTCCGCATGGGCGAATTGATTGCCAAGGTCAATTCCATCATCGCAGTAACGAACGGCAGCGGTGCGCAGCTGGCACCTGCGCCTCCGGACCCAAAAATGAATCTAGGCTTGGCCGATACCCCATCCTCTCCACCGACACACAAGCCAAAGCGACCGACGTCGCTAACGATTCCGTACACCTTGTACCCGCCACCACCAGCCCAGGAAGCCGGCTCGCACAGCCCAGCGCCCAAGACGTGGGGTATGACGGGGCCAGAACGACCGCGGCCACCGGCCCACATGCCATCAACCCCGAATCTGGGAGACGAGCGAAGCGACTTGGTGAGCGAGTCAGGCAGAGGTAGTGATCAGGGTGAGCCGTGTCCGCGTCGAAGCCTTTCAAGTCGGAAGTAGAGATGCAGACTCGAGTGGTTGAGGGAGCGGGAATATTTTGTTCACTTATGTAGACAGACAAAACGGATCACAGCACGCCTGATGCTACTGACAAATTAACATATGCAAATACGACGGCACGGTCGATGTGATATATCTTTAATATACAGACTACTTAGAAAGTCTCGAGAACAAATTTGATATTCAACAAAGAAAAAAAAAAAAAAGTACAGGAGTGCAATAGGTAGGGGAACTAGTGACAAAAAGGAAAAAAACTACAGGATGCGAAAGCTGGTATAATAACTTGACGAAAATAACAAGAACGGCAGAGAGGATATCAGAACAGAGTAACAGCAAAACAACCAAATAGCATCATTAACAGATCAGACAGCCAAAGGCAGATAGATGGATATAAAAAACACAGGATCAAGGGACAGGGGAGAGGACCTAGACCCAACAAAAGGAACGTGAGAAATTGTCCCAGGGTGCAGGATCCTCGCAAAGATCGACGCCCAAGTGGAAATCGTCCCCTGGTCAGTATTAGGGTGGGCCTCGTTGTTAAATGGGTAATATAATAAGGGATATGAGAGGGAGAGGGGCTGGGAGAAGGGATATTCATTAGAGGGTGAGAATTCGACACATCATGGTCTTGGTTCAAGACCTTAGTGCTAGCCACATCCTGCCGAATCTGATGCTGCCGCTGCTACTGCTGCTGTTCCGTTTCTGGTTATGCCGGTGTTGGGATGCGGACCCGTTCAAGATTTTTATGTTTCATGAAATCAGAAATGGACAAATCAAAAGGGAAATAGTAGCAAAACGATAAAGTGAACGAAATAGAAGCGAGAAAAAACAATATCAATAGTGTCAAGGGTATAAAATAGGTGTAACGCTAAAGCCCGTTCACAGGGCTTTTTCCCAGCTTAGGCGGTGGCAGTAACAACGGGGGCAGCAGGCGCAGCACCCTCAATCTTGGCGGGAGCAGACTCCTCGGCCTTGGCTTCCTCCGCGGCCGGAGCAGCGGCAGCCTCCTCCTTGGCAGCTTCGGGAGCAGCCTCTTCCTCCTCCTTAACCTCAGCAGCAGGGGCAGCAGCCTCAGTCTTAGCAGGCTTGCGGCCGCGAATGGTAGCGCGGAGTTTGCCCAGAGAGAATCCAGACTTCTCGGTCTTCTCGGTCTCGTCGTCAGAAGAGGTCTTCTCCTTCTTTCCAAAGACGAACAGGGAGGACTTGCGTCTCTCGGTCTTGGCCTGCTCAGGGGCCGACTCTTCAGCGGCAGCGGGAGCAGCCTCAGTAGCCTCCTCCGTAGCGGCAGGGGCCTCCGCAACGGGGGTCTCCGCAGCAGGAGCGTCGACAGTGGGGGCGGCCTCCTCAACAGGAGCTTCCTCCTTGGGGGCCTCGGCCTTAGGGGCCTTCTTCAGGAAACCAAAGACACTGCAGTACGGGTTAGCGCCAACTCCAAGATCGCTGTCAACTTCTCATTACTTACCTAGAGCGCTTAGAGGCCTTGGTGGCAGCGACCTCTTCCTTCTTCTCCTCCTCGGCAGGAGCGTCTTCAGCAGCGGGAGCAGCCTCCTCGGTAGCGGCAGGCTCCTCAGCAGGAGCAGCCTCGGCGGCAGGGGACTCCTCAGCCTTGGCCTCCTCAGCAGCCTCAGGCTTCGCCTCCTCAGAGACAGCGGCCTTCTCCTTCTTTCCACCCAGGAAGCCCAGACCCAGGATCGAGACACGCTTGCGGGAGGCAGAGCGGCGCTTCGAACCCTCTTCCTTGGTGGCCTCCTCGGCCTTGGACTCCTCAGTAGACTCCTCCTTGGGGGCCTCCTCCTCAGACTTGGCCTCCTCAGCGGGAGCATCCTCAGTGCCCGCAGCCTCCTCGGCCTTGGGCTCCTCAGCCTTGGGAGCGGGCTTCAGCGCCTCGTAGGCAGCCTTGTATTCCTCAGACTCGGGGACAGTCTTGGCCAGCTCATTAGCCTCGGCAGTCTTTTCCTTGATCTGGGAGACCCAGTTGTCACGGTCAGCAGCGTTGGCAGCCTTGAACAGATACTTGGTTCCCTTGGCAACGACGGTGAACTTGGAGACACCTTCGGTGGTGGGCTCCGCGACGTCAACCAGCGAAATGACAGACGGGGCCGCCTTGTCGCCGAAGAACAGCAGTCCCTTGCCAGTGGTAGCAGCCCAGGCAGAGATCTCGAAGCTCAGCTCCGAGTTCTTCTCGTGCTTGCGGTAGGCAGCCAGGACAGAGGCTTCGACAGCGTCAGTGCCAAACCAGAAGTTGTCCTTCTTGTACAGGAAGTTCTTCGGGAAGCTAGCACCCTTGTGCTCCAGGATGCCCTCCTCGATGGGCTTGACCTCCTCCTTGGGGGCCTCGGTCTCCTCGGCAGCGACAGAGGCAGGCTCCTCGGTGGAGGCAGGGGCAGCGGCAGCCTCGGCGGTAGTCTCGGTGGCCTCGACGGCAGGCGTCTCAGCGGCAACGGGGGCGACGGGGGCAACAGCCTCGACGGTCTCGGTGGGCTTCTGTTCAGCAGACATTTTGAGCGGTGGGGTTTTGTAGAATAGTTGGTTGAAAGAAATAAAGGGGAGAGATGGATGAGCTTGGTATCAAAAGGGTCAATCGCGTTAATGAGATGAACGGCTTGAGTTCGGTGGATTGACTAGAATCCGGGTATCAAAGGTAAAGCCGTGGAAGATTAGAAAAACTAGGGGTATCACAGAAAAGAAAGCGACTATTACAAGAGAAGAGACAGACTGAGGGGATGGGCGTCGGAAAGTCAGAAAGGAAAATAAAAGAAAAGAAAGGGAAAAGAAATGTCTGATGAATGTGCAGTGAGAAAAGAGAGAAAGAGAGGGAGGAAAGGAGGAGAGGTCAAGACTGAAGAATGCGAGGGCAGTCACGGTACTTATCTGCGGAAGGTGCGTCCAGAATTGTGCCAAGCAAGCAAGCCCTGAGCAAAAAATAAAACTGGGTACAGGTCCAGTCCAGTCCTGAGGAAAGAGCAGAGAGCCAGGATGCCGCTGTATACAGTACAGTGGGAGACAAACAGTACGGTGTCCTGCACGAAAGGAAGGAGAGACGACACGAAGAAGGAAGGAAGGAGAGACAAGGAGAGCCAAGTGGGGAGAGCCAGGAGGCAGGAGGCAGAAGGGGACAAAAGGGGCTCCTTTCCTTTTCCTGACTCTCCTCCCTTCTCAGTCTGGTCTGCACTGTACGGCACTGTACATGTGCTACTCCTGACAGGCAATATTGGGAGGCGGTCGGCTGGTTGCTTTGGCCGGGGGTCGCCCGTATGCTTCTATGTTCTCTTTTTTGTTCTGGGCAGGTTTTTTCTCTTATTTGTTTGGGTTTTTCTTATTTTTGCTCGGACTTTATCGTGCCTCGTCTTGTTCTTTGCGCTGCTCTGCCTGCTCTGCCTGCTCCGCTCCACCCCCTTCTCTGGCCTGAGACAGCCCTTCTTCTTCTTCCACCACCACCACCACAAACACGGCCCATCCACTGCCCTACCCCCCCCCCCCCCCCCCCCCCCCCCCCCCCTTTTTTCCCCCCCTTCCTCCCCTTTCATTAACGTCGCCGCCCAACCAGGCGAAATGGGAAGCCAGTCTGGAAGTGGCCTGATGGAAGTGCTTTGGCATGGCATGCCTTTGTCGTGGCCACGGAGTGTCTAGCAAAGCGCACAACCGGAGCAAAAGAGAGAATAAAACCGGCCAGCTGCATAATTAGGCAGTGTCTTTCAGGCCCTAGCCTGGCTTGTCTTGTCCCAAGCAGGCCCTTTGATTTGATATTTTCATTTTATGGCCCGGGATTGGACAGCGAAGAGGCACCAAAATTAGCTTGGTCCGGGATACTGATATTGGCCATGATTAAGGCGTGTGAATCTGGGTAAGGAATATATGAAGGAGGGCTTTGCTTCTGTTGTTGCTGGCCCTGACACCAACCGAACAGTCCACTCAACCAATTTGTTTGCAGGCTCGTCGTCCATCGTTCTTGCTTGCTCTCGTCTCGTGTCGTATCCGTGGCTTCAAGCAAAAGTCGGTCCACCTTTATTTCATTGATGCTGTTCACGGGCCAGGGGTCCTAGCGCGTCGTCCCAACAAGAGAAATAGAAGAGCCAGTAGGATTAGGACCCTGGGCACTAGATTCGCAATAAATAAAATCCATGGGTTTTATGTTCATGGTATTGCTACTGTTGTCGAGGTGCCCGCCGCACCTTGGCTTAACTCCTGGCAACTATAGGGGCTCTTGTGCTTCTAGCTCCAGAAGTTCTAGGAGGGGGCGAAGAAGGGGGGGCCCTTTAGGGCCTTTAGTTCTGTTTTAGTTGGAGGGCGAGAGCACAGCAGAGCAGAACTGGAGGGGCCTGCTTCAAATGGTAGGCCAGCATTGCTTGCCTGCAGCCTCACGCATCGCACAGAAGCTCTGTTGCAGTCCACCAAAACAGGTACAGTACAGGCAAGTGGCGGCTGCCGTGTATGCACCGTGTTGCATGTTGTGTATGTACGCACATTCTGCATACACGCAACTCACTTGCAGTTGTGCATTGCATGAACAGAAGCATAGAACAAGGACCCATCCATCTGTCCTGTCTGTTCTTGCCAGTCTTGTGCCCGTATGTATCGCACGCATGTATGCATGTCTTGCTTGCCCTGGCTTGCGTATCTATTCTATTTGTCTGTACACATTTGCTCTCTTCTTTCCTTCGTCCAGTTTTAGCCAAGGTCAATGCTCAACCCAGCCAGGAACTTCAACCAAGCTAAAACCAAGAAAAGCTAGAGCCTTGCTCTTTCTCACAGTGTCTCTCTTTTCTGAGCGCCGACAGAGGCACGAGCACCCCAGCCTAGTCAAGCCCAACCCAGCATAAGCACAGCACAAAAGAAGCCAAAACCTCTCCCCGAAATGAGCAACCACTGAAAATATGGGTCAGCCTCTCTCTTTTGTCTTTCCCTTTCCCTTTCGTCTCGTTCTAAGGAAGATCGTCACTTTCGGGCTTTATTCGTCTAGTCATATCTCCTGCTGCCCTTTGCAAAAAGCAGTGCGCAATGTTTGGCACGCCGCCGCTTGGTTCGTGCATTGGTGAAACCCTTAAACACAGGAATCAAGAAAGGCTCCATTTTCCGCTCGTGACCTTGTTTCAACGGCAGCATAGGCATAATATTAGCTGTTGTTTAAGGAGTCTGAGCTTGTAACCCTAAGCTTTATCAGGAGACTCACCAGACTTGAGAGCAAACAAAGCCAACCAGAAACTTAGCATTGTTTCTCGTCTCCTTTTTCTGGTACTAGTCCTACCACCCACCGTCTCATCTCACTGCCACTTCCAGACGTCCCCTCCTCTCCCCCACTGGCCCGTCTTGCTTTGTTATTTCTTCTGCGAAGGTTTCGAATGCGAGGCCCTGTGATTTCCTGCCGAGTCCAAGTCCAATCCGCTTGTTTTGAATCACCCTGAAGGATACGACTCTACGACTCTTCTCTTTCAGTTCTACTGGTCTGTTCTCCGTCCGTCTCCATTCCTCTGTCTTGCCCTTGACTCTCACGATGTAGTGTGTACACCGTACTTGTGGACAGTGCGTATAAACAACACAGTGCTGTATCTAGATACTCGAACTGTCCGTGGCCCTGGCCCTGGCCCTGTCTTGTCTTGTGTCTCTATCTGAATCAAAGGTCCTCTTCGGTCAGACAGCCCGTCCAAATCATAAGACGCCAGGCCTTTTTTTTTCCAGTCTTTACTTTCGGTATTCTTTCCTTTCATAAAATGCCAAACTTTTCTGCCCCCTTTTATCACCACCAAGCTCCATGTCCCCCCCTAACTTATCTTATATTCTATGGCCTAGAACCCAACTATCTCCACTTGTCTCCTCGCTATAGACATAACATGTATACATGCATCAAGCGTGCTGTCATATAATACTATCATTTTGATGAGGCTTCCCACTGAAAAAAAAAATACAAAGATTTTTTGTAAAAGGAAAACAAAAAACAAAGAACAAATGGCCTGAATCCTCGAGCTGCACCTTATAAAGCACCAAGCTAGCCGCTTGTATTTCTGTCGTGCTCTTCAAACCTAAATTTATCTCTTTGTTTTTCTTTATCTTTTTGGAATTAAAAAAATAAAAGCGGGGCCTCTAAGCGAAGTGTCGTTAATATCAAGAACTACCACCTCAATAAATTCATAAGCTAAAGAAAAGCTCCATAGCTTGAACGAAGAAAGAAGGGTTTGATAACTGGGATTTGGCTTCGTGTCGGAGCCTCGGTTTCGCTCTTGTTTATTTTATTTTTAATAGCTGAAAGTTTGAGCCTCTTTCTCCCAATCTCTCTTCGGATCTCTCTTTCAATTTTCCCTCCGAGATAACCAAGAGAGAAGAAGTGGGCCGCGTGAAGTAGATAGGTCACCCAAACAAGGGTTAGTTAGTGATAGCAGTACTAGGGGTTGTAACCCTATAATACTAGTCGATCGCGTAAGACGTAAGATGATTGACAGAAAGGCCGAAGCAGACTTGCTTTAACGTACTAGAAGCGTGTGACTATTTCTATTTGCTTCTTCCTTTCTGCTTCTCCTAAAGCCAGGTTTCAAAGATGCACGTAGTCGCCATGTGACTGACTCAGAAATACGCCTCAGAGGAAGATGGTGAACTGACACATGACGTCTTCCCTTTTCCCTTTTTTCTTTTCCAAGTCATCTTTCTTCCTACTCCTCCTGATTTGCTTTTCCTGTTGTTGCAGAAGACGCTGAAGAAAGAAAAAAATAAGAAAGAGGTAAGAGCGCCAAGACTCGCAAGTGACTGGGTGATCAGATGGTAGAAGTGAAGACTGTGATGTGATGGCTCGGTCGGCATAGACGCATACTTTTGTTCTTCCATTCCTGTGCTGCATTCCTGCCTGGATTATGTACATGTGCACACCGTACAATGCAGAATGTATATACCTATCTTATCTGTCACCACCCCTCTGTCATTTGTCGTCATGCTCGTCTATGATGTCATTGGGGCCCATTCCCTTCTCCAATGTCATTCCCCCCATTCTCTCCCCTTCTATTTTACTTCTTTTGTTATCTTTCTTCTCCTCCTTCTCCCCCGACACCTGCGACGCTAACACAACAACACTGCCTCACACTCAGTGGCTGATTTGATTGATTGGCTCATGCATTTGACAGAAGTGATATGACATGTTCATGTTCCTTTCTTCTCTTGGCACCCTCTAATTTTGTTATGCACTCTCTAGAGCATGTCCCGAGTTTGGCTCGTTTGAAATCCATCCTATATGTATGGCCGTGGTTGGCCATCAGAGTAGACGTAGTAGTAGCAGCGGCAGCAGCACTAGCGGTAGTAGCAGTAGCAGTAGCAGTAATAATCGTAACAATAATAATACACAGACCCATACCAAATCTTCACCCCATTTCTCTATTCCCACACCCGCTTTTAAACCTCTTACTGTCGCTCGTCCCGTAGAATCTTCCGGTTCTTACGATTAATCCTTTCGCGCCCGCCCGCACCTACATTCGCTCCCAGACTGACCACGTTCTTCAACGTTCCAAATGGCAAGCAGTCGCTGATGCGCTTAGCTCCCGTGAACATCATTACCAGCCGCTCGACGCCACAGCCCCAGCCACCAGTTGGGGGTAGGCCAGCCTCAAGTGCCTCGATGTAGCGGTTGTCAATGGGTGGTGCTTCGTCGACTGTTGCATTGGCTTCATTGATTGCGTAGGAAGATATACTGCTATCGTTGTCGTCGTTTATGCCCAAATGAGAATAGTCTTGAGACTCGGGCCTAGACTGGCTGTTGAGATCACTGTCATTGCTGTAACCGATGGAAGAGTCCTCGCTGGCATGGTGGACCACTTCACCCGTGTCCATATCGACCTCGTCTAGTTCATCGATCGCATCGTCCGGTAGCATATTGCCATGGGTGTTCTCTCGACGTGCTGCAAGAACTGCATCCCGGTACTCCGTCATCTTGCGGCGTTGTGCTTCAGGATCATTCTCTTCCTCGTACATGTTTGCAATCTCTCGGCCTTGCACAAACAACTCAGCGCGTGCTGAGATTTGTTGGCCTGTTACAGAACACACGTAGCTTTTGGCTAGAGGCGACATGCAGGCCGGATGGTGGGTGATGAAAACCGGCTTATTGAAAGAATCGGGCTCTAGGTACTGTGCAGCTAATCGGTCAAGCAACTTGGCGATGGTGGCCGGTGGCTCGCCGGGGAGCTTAATACCGCATAGTGCCAATGCCGTGAGTGTATCAGGCAAAGCCGTGGACGTAGAGAGGTTGGGGAACTTGATTTGCATGCGCTCTTCTAACACTGGGATGAACTCAAGCCGCTGAAAGGGGCGCTGGTAGTACATAAGGTCAAGAGGTGGCAGTGACTTAAGGTTTGTCTTGATAGAGTTATGGGCCTCCATTGCTAGGCCGTGGACCAAGTCCTCGGTTTGAGCAATTAGGTCGTCTAGGTTGGTGTAGGCACTGTAGAACTCGCACATTGTAAATTCGGGATTGTGTGTGTGGTCAATGCCTTCATTTCTAAAGGCTGGCCCAATCTCGAACACGCGCTGCATGCCGCCGACGACTAGGCGTTTGAGCCATAGCTCAGGCGCCACACGAAGCGCCAACTCGCGAGACGGGAATTCGGTCGACGACGTGGTAAACGGCCGGGCAATAGCACCCCCGGCGTTGTGGGCCAGAATAGGAGTCTGCACCTCTATGAAGCGGCGGCTCTGTAGGAAATCGCGAATAAAGCGAATGATATCGGAGCGCATACGTAGCGTGTCCGAAACCTGTGGCGTAATCATCATGTCGATGTGGCGTCGCGACATTTTTTTGTCCGCATCGGTGTACTCGGTTGGGATGGGCTGCATGGCAGGAGCGAGCAACTCGGGCAGAAAGTCGGCCTTGATGGTCAGCTCACCCGTGCTGGAGCGCACAGGATGCCCGGTGACGGCTTAATGGACAAGAGAAATAGAGACATGGTTAGGATCTGAGTGTGATCTGAAGGTGTAGTGTGTGGGTAGTTGCGATGGGAGAGAGCAAAGAGAGAACATGTTTTGTATGTCATGTCTCGGATCCAAAGTAGCTTGGCTTACAGATATGATCGCCCCTTTCCAAAAGACGTGTAAACATTTGAAAGCGAGCATGGCGGAGATGAGTCCCCTCGCATATGTGTTTCCAGTTGACCATGACTTGCACGGAGCGGAACTCGTTCACGATGTCTAGAAAAAGCAGGTATTTGCCATGTTGCCTCTTTGAAGAAACGCGGCCTACGCAATAAAGAAAAGAAGAAAAAAGACAGAGAATCCCACGATTAGCTACAGGTGTTCTGTTCACTTTACATGCATACGACACACGGTATAGTTTAGGTCATGTCACGAATGGGTTTTGGTGATAGTGATGGTGGGCCGTACCATAGACAGTCACGCCGTCAACGTCCGAATTGATGGCGTCCGAGGCATCGTCATAGCGAGCGCGTACCTCTGGAACCGACATGGGGGGTGTACGGTGCTGTAGCCGGGGATATGGCTCAACTGGCACGGATGGGTCTTCATTGCGAGTTTGTTCAATGCGCTCAAGCCGCTGGCGCTTGAACGATGAGAACTCCTCCTCTTCCGAAAGCAGAGATTCGGAGATTGCAGATCCGGTCATCGGTTTATGAGATGACGATTTCCATCGGTGGGCTGGATGGGAGTAGAGCGCTAAGAGGGGGGGATGGGGAAGAGATGTAGTTACCAAGATGGCGGGATGGAGTGGACCAGAGAGACTCCGGGACATGGCCCGTAGCCTGAAACATTGGAGGACAGTCATTGTATCTGTATTTGATGCAAGGTAGCAACACAGAGTTGGTTAGCACAGAATGCCCAGAATGGTAACTTGGCTAAAACATGACAAGTTTTTGTTTTTTTGTTTTTATCGGACAGTCAATGGTTTGTCTCTCAGAATAAAGGCAACGTTCGAATCACAAGCACAACAAGGTGCTTAATTGCAGCGGTTCTAATTGCTTTTTCTCATCACCAACAGAGGCACAGTACAGGCTGGGGTTACAGACTGAAGGAAGGCTTACCTTGATCATTTTGAGTCTCGCAATATCAAAGCACAAGAATGCTTTCGAGAGCTCGAGGCCTATATTCTAGGCTTTTAGAAGCAAAGCAAAGAAAGGCAATGAGAAGAGAAGAGAAGAGAAGAGAAGAAGAAAAGCTCTATGGCGGTTGTGACAATGGAAGAATATTTCAAGAGGAAAAAAAGTTTGATGATCCCCAGTTTAACATGTGCGTCTTGATGTGGCGTCCAATTATGTGGCTCCGAAAAATCATGTGGCGTTTATTGTCTCTTTTCTCACTTTCTGAGGTGGGACAAGTTAAGTTGGCTAGTCAGTCTTATACTGTAGCCGGTCGCAAGCTTGATGACTGTTGTGTAGACAAAGTATGGAAAGCTTTCCGGATGAAAACGAATGGAAATAAAACCAGAATCAGAATAAGGGACACGCACATTCATTATTGATATCCTCTTCACCATGAATTCCCAATAAAAGCCGAGGCTGTCCCATAACAAAAGGCTTTGGCTTAGCCTCCTTCATTGCGGTTCCCTTCGGGAAGATTACATATAGGCATTATACATGAAAACTAGGCTCTTCTTGAAGGAGACTGGGAAATTCTGAGGAGTCGCTCGGTGTAGAGTATGTAGATGGAAGACTCTCTAAACCGTGAGACGCGAGGGGGGGTTAGAAATGCCATATAAGATTGGTTCTCAACATCTATGGCCATGTCGTGGTGCTTTTACTATATACCTAGCTCTATCTTCTTGATCATATTTACGCAAATATCTGCTTTTATGTTAGAAAAGAAAGTGAGAGCAGGAAGAAGTTAATTTACGTAGCTTATCGAAAATCTCCCATCTAAATCAGGGTCTTGACGAGCAACTTTTCAACCCAAAGGCACTTACTCTATAAATGCCATACACCTTTTGATTCATAGTGTCTACTATCCCTTTCGTTGGTTCCCTTCGACTATTGCCTCTCCTTCTCAATGTAATCTGGGACACTTCATGGTACTAGATTCTGTCTCAAGACATTTCCGATGATATATGTGCCGGCATGCAAAGAGCACGATATCATCGAGATCTTGACGGCGATCTACTTCTAGATCTTGTCCAGTGGTACCTAGTGTTGGGTTTGCGTTTCCTGGATGATAGTCGGTGGTCAGCTGTTGCTCCTGTTGCTCCTGTTGCTGCCGTTGCAGCTGAATCGAAGATGGTGCTGGCCATTCATCATGATGACCGCTGGCCAACTTGTTGCTTTCAGTAACTGCAACTTTTGATTTGCCTCTACTGTCTACCAAGCCGCGGGCAGAGTTAGTGACATTTCTCTGTTCCTCAGCTTTGCGCACTTGCTTTAATTCCCATGCTTTGTAAATATTACCAGAAACTCCAGGACCCCAAAGACGGCGACCGCATGCTTCGCAAGTAGAGCTTCGGGGTCTCCATCCTCTTTGTTTCAGCTGGATCGACTGAGTCATGCTTAAGAAAAGGCTTTGGTTCAATAGCCTATGGGATAATTGGAGAATTGATTCTTCATATGCATAGGCTGCAAAAATCGAAGACAGTACCGACCGGAGATCAGCTAAACTTGGTGAAGAGACGGCTTCATCTGTCAGAAAAGCTTGTAAAATACGAAGGAAGGTTACATTGCTATCCACAGAGTGGCTGTTTTCAACGCCAAGATTTAAATTCGCAGTAGCAGTCAGAAGGGCCGTAAAGACATGCTGAACAAGGGAGCGCACTTGTATTTCAAGTCTCTCTCTATCTAGGTCGATTGACGTCACGAAATCATCAATATCAAGCGAAAGAGATTTCGTCATCTGGACGGAAGCTCGAATGAGAGTCAACCAAAGAGACTCAGTTTCAGACAGAGGTTCTCCGCGCATCATAGACGAACGTTTCGGTGCCGGTGTATTCGCTGCTTTGGACTTTGCACTTTCAAATGGGGTCCCCAAGACTTGTTGCTTGTTGCAAAGCCAAATGCCCACATGAATGAACTTTTGCACACTTTGGAGCAGATCATCCGCCGTGGACTTTAAATCGGTAGAATGATTGGATCCGGTAAAAGTGTGTCTGAAGGCAACCTCTAGCGTTTCGAGATGCTTAACGAGGCGGGCCATGGCGTCTTTTATGAGCCCTTGATTGGCCATCAAAATCACTACTGCATCAACCACACCCGTATCTTCTAGTGTTTCAAGAAGCTTATATAAGCGCAAGTTAGGTACGTGGTGCAATGTAATATAGTCGCAAACATGACTTGCATCATGTGCACACATTAGCCGCACGTATGGCTCAACCAGATCCTGGTCATTTGTGACTGACTCGTCAACAGTTTCTAGGCTCGCATCAGGCTCGAGGAGTGTTTTGAGATACATATATTGAGCATGTGGAAAATCCATCGTCGAATCCAGAATTCGGCGGTGAAGGGAGAGATTCTGTGTGGCAAATGTAATGGCAGCTGTTTGGGGGTCGAGTTGAATGAGGGCTGAGGCATATTTTGAAATCGCGTCGTACAGTGAGTCTCTTTGCCTCAGCGTCAAACTCTTCGCCGTACGAAGACAATCGGCAAGACAATCAAATACCAAGATTTGGTTGTGGGGATCCTCAAGGTAGACCTCGATAAGGGATTCGTATTCTCGATTAGATAAATAAATGCGTTTTAATATGCGGTAGAAGGAGGCCTCCCTCAGCAACGGCATCAACACATCCATATCAGGTGGATGATAAACTGATAAGAGATACTCAGCGCTCAGCTGGGCATCTTCAACTAGGTCCTGTTCAGAATACTGGCAAAGCTCAGTAAGAACTTTCGTGAGTGTTGAGCCAGGGAATATCAGATACTGCTGGAACTTGGAGAGGTTGCGTGCAATAAACATATCCAAGTAGATTGTATCGCTGGAAGAGAACTCTACTGAAGGCCCCATAAGTTCTAGTAGAATAGAGACAATATACTGGCGATCAACAGTAAGCCCAAAGACCTGTTCTTCTGGAACATCCCCGCCGATATTGGCCCCTATTTGCTTATCGGGGGAGTCGTTGAGAAAGGAGTCCTCAAAGGCCTCGTTCATTGCACTGAGGAAGCTTGGAGCGTCAAATCGGAGGATCAGGCGCAGGTAAGGGAATGACGGCTCTTGAGGCCGATCAGGACAGGTGATGAATTTCTGTTTGCTGCCACGGGGCCACTCGACACTATTGCCCGAAAACAGAAACCAGTATATTTCTGATTTAGCCTTGGTAGCATCCTTTTCCATCAACATATCGCCCATAGGATAAACCCGGCCTGTTAGAGTGTAGGCAAGATAAGGGAAAATCTTGGCAGCATTTTCATTGTGTACCTCATTACATCCTTGGGTTTTCGTTTGCATCAAAGCAGATTCTTGGAGGGAAACTGAATGAACCAAGAGATCAAGGAGATCTATTAGAGGTGTGATGTAGTCGCCCAAGCCGGTGTTCCAGACATATATCAATGCGTCGTACAGCCCGTGCTGTTTGCATAGAGCGGTAATTTGATCAAGATCTAATGTACTTGGTTCAACGTGGCATATCATCTCCTCTAAACGAGTTTCCATACCCTTTTCAACATAATGTGAAACCAGAGCTTTCATCACGACCGGTGGAACAACCGTAATGGCCTCTGCAACTATGTATTTCTCAAGGGTCTCTAGAAAAAGGCCCTGATAGCGGTTTTCTTCATACCAATCGTAGACAACATCGAAAAGAAAGTCAATGTTCCCTAGAGTCTTGCAGGCTAAAAAGAACACATCAGCAAGATCTTTGAGAGTTGATTCAGAGATGCAAGTGTTGTCCTTTTTGCGCCTGGTCGCAATATGAGCTAGAGACTCTGTCATAAGATCAAATGCTTTTGATGAGACAATAGATTGGCGGATTGTCGCATCCTCGGGAAGGCCGACGGTGAGTTTGTCTGAATCACCGGTGTAGTAAGATATAGCTAGTTGCATAGAAGCGACATAGTCCCCGTTATTCATCAAGGCCACAAGCCTGTCATACCAGTTAGAGAGAGCACCAATGGATAGGTCTTCGATCCCAAGCAAGAACAATCGGCCCTTGAAGACCTTGAGGCTCATATAAAATGCATCACAGACGACACTGTGTGTAGAAGCATCGTTTCCATCATCTTGAGCATCTACCTGCCCGATTAATGGGCGGAGTTGTTGTGAGAAGAAATCAACATTATAAATAGACTTGTGAAGGAGATCAAAAGCATCGGTGACACGCATGCTCCGATCTTCTATAATCACAAGCCGCTGGGTGGCGGTGAGTACTGTTATCACAGAGCGGCTGAGCCACTGGACAGCGACAATGGCTTCATCACACTTCCACCGATTTCTAGTTCGAAATTCAAGTGTAGGGGGCTTGTTTGGGTTCTCTGGTAATATTTCATCTACATCCATCACAGACAAGATGTTGGACCAGCAATATACGAGCTTCGCCTTGCTGATATCGCTGCCAGATTCCGCATCGGCAACTTTAAGCTTGCCGGCCGGAAACCACGAGAGGCAGCCACTCAGAGCACTCTGGGAGCCAGCGTTCTTTGGGCGGGCCACTTTGTGTTGTGTTTGTGCAACTGGTGTTGTTGAGACAATAACGAGCAGATATGGCGTCAACATTGCAGTGAGCCCCATGCTATCAGTAGCACGTTCGGCATTTCCCAGGGGCAATGGGGCAAAGGCAAGAACTGTACTGGGTTTTGCTGGCCGTTCAGTGCTAGTTAATAGGGCATCGGGATAGCGCCCAAGAATGCGGTTGGTCTTGACCATGCGTCCTAGAGCTCCGGTGCCTCGCGTAGCAAGATGCGAAAAAGCCATCCCACGATTATCTGCCGAGACTAGAGCTGTGCGCCGTGTGCCCAGAAACCCGAGATGGATGACAGCGAAATCAGGCATATGACCATCGGATGTGCGTTCTGCTTTGTCGGTAACAGCGATGGGAGGGATAGAGAGAAAGGTCCGAGTCGGCTTGCTAGTCTCCCAAGTGAATATGGACCCGTTCATATGGCCTCCGGCCACAGTAGAATGATCAGCGGAGATAGCAATGGAAGTGACAGCGCCACACTCAATCGCTTTAGTCCCAGAACCTATTACACCCTTCAAGTTTTGGCTATAATCAAACATCAAAATAAAGCCCTTTGATGTTCCCACGAATATTGATGACGCAATAGCGAGACACGTGGGTGAACCGAAGTTGCGTCTGCCCATTTCCGAGAACGCTAGGCTAGCAAGTTTATTCAGTCTTGTCCATCGCACTACCTCCCAGGGAGGCGATTGGCTTTCCGCTCCCAGCTGATCAAAAGCAAAGTGTGACGTCACCGAATAATTACGCACATGACTTGCTAGAGTACCTGGAACTGGGGATGTCGGCCGTGAATGAATTGAAGAGGAAGTCGAGACAATCCGCGACGAGAATCTACGATCAAATGGACGCAATGTATGGGAGTGAAGCCCTCTCGCAGGGGAACCAGTATCGCTTCTGTGTATTGCAGCAGATGGGAGGATGCTGCTTCCAGGTGATGAGAGAAATGAGCCCTGGACAAAGGTATTAGATACCGTGGCATTATCAAAAGCACGTGAAATCTCATGAGCTATGCTTGCATACCTGTATTGAAGCTGCGTCGTCCAAGTCTGATTTGATAGACTGTTGTGGACTTTGTGGTGGTTGTGCCACATTTGCAATATCATCTCCCTGGACAACTATTTCGCTAGCATTTATGCTAGAAGATGGCGACCCCGGCAAAGCCGCACTTGCCCAAGATGGTACATCCTGGGCTAAGCCAGGATGATTTATATCAGTTTGAGACTGGCTGTATGCATTTTCTGTATGTAACAGGCTAGCGGCACCGTCGCGATTGTCGCCCTCAAAACTCTGTTCGATATGTGGCTCGTCTGCTGCGCTTGATGTTTGTGCACTATCGGTATGCTGTTCGAGGTGGGGTGAGCCACTGTGGGGTGAGTCACTGTGGGTGCCTGCGGTCGAGATATCCATTTCAGACTCACAAGGGCATGAATTGAGAGAGGGCCGGTGTGTGAATGAGGAGACTGGGACCTTGATAACGGGACGGGGTATCCAGGAACGAAATCGCTCTGCTTGTGCAAAATGGTTGGCAACTAAATGGAAACCCTGTCACGTAGACTATATAGTGGCAGAGCGCGAAGACGGTAGTTGCGTTTTGGTAGAGATGCCCTCGACTAGGTGTAGCTTTGCTAATATTGCGCGGCTCTCACACTTTCAAGGTCGTCGTCTCATTGTACAAGAAGCTCGATCGATGTAGGGACACAAGCTTGCCAGCTATGACGCTTAGGGTTCAATGAGCTGTGTTAGTATTTCCGACCTTTAGCCGCTGATTATCTAGACTGTTCAGGACTTTAGTTTCGTTTTAGCTCATCTCACAGAACAAAAATATAGTTTCGTTGATAGCTGTGATCTACTACCTTTTAAAACTACAACGTCTACAAGCCTATGTAGTAAAGATTAAGCTGCTTTAGATGGTGACGGTGACAGCGATTGAAGTTCTCATGACTATTAGTGCAGACATAGTAATAACGCTACAGTATATTCGGAAGACTTGCAGCGGGTCATAGATTTCTTGTAGCGGCATTCAACTGTATAGGGTTAGATCAATTCGGAATAAATGCTTACTAACCCTTATTCTTATGGAACATAACCTGTTTTAAAGTGTCTGGAGTCTAACTTTTGAAATGACTTTTGCAAACATCCATGGAGGACCGTGACATTGGAAATGTTAAGGCTGTCTTGCAACAACCGCAATCTATTACAACTCAAGCCGCGCGGAAAATATCTCGTTAGTTTACACTCAACTCTTCGGTTTCCTTGTCTCAATTACAGGCCTTCCAGCACAAACACAAACAACGGGCTCTATACTAGTGCCAGTCGCAATCTTGTAGCTTTAGAAAACGCAACTGTCACCTGCAGCAGCTACCCGCGATCTCGCAATCAAGCACGTATCTACACCTGCACTTACACCCACAGACAAACTCACACTATGTCCTCATCTACTCTCGTCGAATCCGCCAAAAAAGCCGCCGCTTACCAAGCTGTAGCCGAGCACTTGGATGCCTCGACCTGCAGATACGTTGGTATTGGATCTGGCAGCACAGTTGTCTATGTGACTCAGGCTATTGCTGCGAAGGGTGCCGAATTCCATAAGAATATGGTCTTTATTCCGACCGGAAGCCAGTCCAAGGGCCTGATCCGTGATGCGGGCCTGGCTGTCTGCCAGCTGCCGGAGAGGCCAATAGGGGCTGATGGCCGGCCAGTGACGCTGGATGTGGCCTTTGACGGCGCGGACGAGGTTGACGAGGAGTTGAATTGCATCAAGGGCGGCGGTGCGTGCTTGCTGCAGGAAAAGGGAGTGGCAATTCGCGCCAAGAAGTTTATTGTTGTTGCGGGTATGTACTGACATGGACAGAGGACCAGTTGCCAAGTATTAATGTGTATCTGGCAACTGGAGTGTGCCAGGAAACTACTCTATCTTTCCCTTGCTTACGTATGTATTATTTATACTAACGCTGCTTTCTTTTCATCACCGCCTCTTCAGACTACCGCAAGATCTCGCCCCGACTATGCACTACCTGGAAAGCTGGAATCCCAATTGAGGTCTCGCCATTCTTCGCTGTCGACATTATCGAGGACCTGAAAGAAATGGGCTCAGTGAACCCGACCATCCGCTCGGGCCTACCAGCCAAGGCAGGCGAGTGTGTGACGGATAATGGCAACTGGATCATTGACGCGCCGTTTGAACCACTGCTCCTGACTAAAGATGGAGAAAAGCCAGGCTGCTGGGAAGTTGGCGCGCTGGCCGCGGCACTCAAAAACCTTGAGGGCGTCATTGAGACGGGCCTGTTTCATGGAATAAATGGTATTCAGGCTGAGGAGCAGGGCAAGAAGCGTGCGCAGAAGCCAGTAGCTGCGTATTTTGGCATGCAGGATGGCTCTGTCAGCGTGCAGAAGGCTTAGAGGGTCTGGTGCACACCTCTGGTTGTGCGAAAATGAGTTTTGTAGAGGAGGCCAAGGTCTTACGTACTAGAAATCTCAACTAAAACCAAGCCCAAGACAAAACTTGACAAGTAGTGTTCCGTGGGAAAAACAGGAGGGAATAACAGACACGGAACTTTACAGTGTTTATAAAGTAAGATAATGTATGTACCTAGAAGCCAACAAAAGGGGATCCAAAAAACGATTAGGGAAGAGGATGGGGAGGAGGGGACATAACGGGGCATAGCAAAGAAAAGAAGAAGAGAGAATGGGGTTGGTTATGCGGAAGTAAGACCGTTTAGCAGGCGCAGCCGTCCTGTGTAGTAGGTGACGTGTTGACATTAACGTCAATCACTGTTGCCCAAATTGTTAGCGTATTGATCAGATTTTTCGACAATAGAGAAAAGAAGAAGAAAAATTTGCGACCATGGATAGGGGGCTCACTCTGATTCGCAGTCTGGGCGCCGGCATCGTCCATGCCTGGCAGAGCCTGTGCTATCCGCTTGAACAGCGTCTTGACGTTGTGGCCAACCTTGGCGCTGGTCTCCATAAACATGAGGTTGTTCTTCTTGGCCTCATCCTCACCCTGTTGGGTGGTGACTTCGCGCTTGTCGTTAAGATCAGTCTTGTTTCCGACGAGAACAATAATGACGTCGTTGCCACGCTCGGCGCGGACATCGTCGATCCACTTTTTGGTGTTTTGGAAGGACTTCGCATCTGCGGGAGAGAAGAGAGAAGATGGTGATTAGTAACGGGTGTTTATTGCTAACATTATGATTATTATTATTGCGGCTCTTGAGAAGAGACCCAAAAAA
Organism: Ceratocystis huliohia; assembly: GCA_038382965.1. Classification (NCBI taxonomy): domain Eukaryota; kingdom Fungi; phylum Ascomycota; class Sordariomycetes; order Microascales; family Ceratocystidaceae; genus Ceratocystis; species Ceratocystis huliohia. The sequence continues at coordinate 34,715 of JAXCEX010000094.1, read as the reverse complement.
CACTTACTGGTTACATCGTAGACTACAACAGCAACGCTGGAGTCGCGAATGTACGAAGGTATCAAACTGCGGAAACGCTCTTGGCCAGCAGTGTCCCAAAGCTGTAACCGGACGGTTCTGTCTTCAAGGTACATGGTCTGTGTGGAGGGGCAGGTTTTCCGTTAGAAACTATAAATTGCGAGAGATCAACGTGGCGTTCATGGGTCAAATCCCTGGCTACACAGGGGTGGAGAGGGGCCGGCTAGGGGTGACAGAGGAGGGGAAACAACTTGCTTTGGACAGAAAATCGATGCCAATGGTAGCCTGATAGGTGTTGTCGAAAGAGTCGTACATGAAGCGCGTGATCAGAGACGTCTTGCCAACTAACAAAGGGGAATGACGATAGGGGTATTTGCCATGGTTAGCAAGTTCAGAGTCGGTTCCAGAGAGGAGGGAGGGGCGGATGATAATGCTGAAGTTGAGACCGGATTCGAATTGGGCCGGGTCGGTGCGTTTGGTATTGATACCGGGATCGGGACCGGGACCGGTGCGGGAAGGGGTTAGGGGGAGGGAAAGAAGATGAGAGCATACCGCTTTGTTCGCCGAGGAAGACAAGCCTAAAGCAAAGAGGTCAAGGTTAGGTACGAAGCAGACATAGAAGAGGGGAGTGGAGAGAGGCGAAGCCGCTTACTTGAACTTCTTGAGCGGGGTGTTATACGACCCGCTGGTACCGCCAGAAGCCATGGTTGATGATAATGCTGTGAGGGAGAGAAGGGAAGAGAAAGCTTATAGGTAGGTGAATGTGCGGAGGAGAGCACTGCTAGTAATAGAGGCAAAATATGAGATAAAATATAAAGAAGAATTGAGTCTGAATAAGAAGAACAAGAGGTTGTTATTTGACTTGTTCCTAGCAGCAAAGAAGGTTGGTTGTGATTTGTTGTATTATCAAAAAAGACTGGAGTTATCTGTTGATATTGAATTAAAAAAAAAGAGCCCAAAATGAAGGGGAAGAAGGGATTAATCAGTTGGTGGAAAAGACAACGAACAAGGCGCAAGAAATGAGACAGAGCTTCTGGCTTTTTCTAGCCGTTAGTTTACTGACAGCCGAAGCTTAAAGACTGGCCTTTCTTTGCTCTTCTCTTCTTGGTTAAGCTCCTAACGGGTTTAAAAGGACATAGTACCCTGATATAATTAGGGTCTAGAGTCACGTGTAAACAAGATAGCAACCTTGCTATCTTATCTTATCGATCGTGGGGTCTGCGATTTTTTTTTTGGATCTGGTTCTCATCATAAAGTGAAGTCTACAAGGAACCACTGCCAACAAGGGACCAACCAACACGGGGACCTGCCACAAACATAAGACCGATTATTACTACCGAAAGACCGACCAAATTGACTGCGCTTCATCCACTGCTTCTAAACCTTCTGATCATCTCAAATACTACTCTTCTGCCCTTTCCTGAAACTACATCGCAATGCCCGTCATCCAAGGCCTCTCAGCGGCGCCTAGCGCTCCTGCGCAACACAAGCAGTCATCGAGAAAGGGGAAAAAGGCCTGGAGAAAAAACATTGACGTGACAGAAGTCGAGCAAGGTCTAGAAGAGCGCAATGAGCAAATAATCCAAGGGTGAGCGAGGCCATAGGCTTCTATTTTGTGTCCTTCCCCTCTAGTACGTGTCTGTATACTAACTACTCTCCCTTTCCCCTTTCAAGTGGCATTCTTGCTGAAAAGGAATCTGAAGATCTCTTCGACATTGACACCAAAGGCGACGTCGCCTCCAAAAAGTCCATCCCTACCAGACTGCGGGGCCTTAAGGCTGATGAGATCATCAACCAACGCTCGGCCGTGCCCAGTGTTTCCTTGCGCAAACGGCCTGCCGCTAATAGCAAAGTTGGCGACGGGCTAGTTGAGACTAAGCGCCTACGCAAAGACTGGGTGTCACACAAAGAACTCAGTCGTTTGCGTCGCGTGGCTGACGGTGAGCGTGAATTTCTCGAAGTCAAAGATGCTAGCTACGACTTGTGGGACGCTGAGCCGGTTACCACCTCCAACGATGATGAATTTAACTTCATTCCCAAGCCGTCCAAGGCCAAGCTGCCGTCTACTATGAAGGAACTGCCTGTTTCACTGGCCGCCAATGGCAAGGCCATTCCTGCCGTCAAGAAGCCGACCGGAGGCTTTAGCTACAACCCCACCTTTGATGACTACACTAACCGGCTAGATACCGAGGGCGCCAAGGCCATGGAAGCCGAGAAGAAACGTTTGGAACAAATAGAGATTGACCGCCAGCGTGCCGAGGCTGCTGCTCGTTCTGCTGCCGAGGCTGAGGCGGCTGAGGCTAAACTTGACCTATCAGAATGGGATGAAGACTCAGCATGGGAGGGTTTTGAGAGCGGCGCCGAGGATGCTGCTAAAGCCTCTGCTAAGCGGCCGCAGCGCAAGACTCAGGCGCAGCGCAACCGCATCAAGGCCCGCAAAGAAGAGGAACAGGCTGCCAATCACGAGCGTGCCATGAAGCGCAAGCAAGAACAACTTCGCCAGCTGAAACGCATTGCCAAGGAGGTCGAGGCACAGGAGCAGGAGAAATTAGCAGTAGAGGCCGAGGCTGGAAGCAGCAGTGAGAGCGAGGGTGACGACTCTGTTCTACGCCGCAAGGCCGTGAGTCGGCTGCCACTGCTCGAGAAGGAGTTGGAAATTGTGCTGCCAGATGAGCTACAGGACTCGCTGCGTGCACTGAAGCCAGAGGGCAACTTGCTCAAGGACCGTTATCGCAATTTGCTTGTGCGTGGCCGCGTTGATGCTAGAAAGCGCGTGCCGTTTAAGAAGCAGAAAAAGGGCAAGCTTACTGAGAAGTGGACGTACAAAGATTTCAAGATTTAGGCTTGGATTTAACTGGCAGGTTGATGGCCTAGGTTCTGTTCTTCTTCTCCTTTCTCTTTTCTTTTTTCTTTCATGCTAGGGCTAGATTATTGCATGTTCTTTGTGGGATCGTTGTGCTTGGCGCTCATCTGTATGCTGCTGTTACGATGGGTTGAGTTTTGGGTTTCGCCTATCTTTTGTCTTTCTCTGCGGGTTTCTTTCTCTGCTTGTTTGCCCTTATGATGCTTATCTTCACCCGGAGTTATTTTTTGGTTTCGAAGGAAAAGAGTATGTACTGGTTACAATTACTGTCTGGCGCTTGTTGTAATGCGCTATCTTTTGTTGATTTATTGTTGTTCAGCATTTCACTTGCGACATAGTAGTATTAAAGTATGTCCTAGTATTATAAAGCTAGGAAGTAGTATGGGAGTTTGCTGGATAGATTCAGTTAGATGCTGTCATACTATTAGCGAACTGGAGAGGCTGCTTGATATGGTCCTGATATACGGCAAGTCCTAATGTTGTATGTCTTGTTAGGCAATCTTGATATGTGATACTGTTATCTTCTTAGACCTTTACTGTGTATTTTTGCGCATACAATATAGCTGCTGCCGTTCTGTTTGGCAGCCTAGCAGTGTTGTAGTGGTTGGTGTGCTCAAAAGGTCACAAGATCTGCCACATCTGGTTAGCATACATCACTCTTGTTCTTAGAAGCCGCGCCACTCCGTCTCTACAGAAAAAAGACTTACCTCGCCCAAAAAGCGCTCTCTTCGTCCAGTCCATGGCCATCAGCATCCTTGTCCGCAGCGACACATTCTGTGCAAAATACGCGCCTCGCCAAGCATAAACTGCCAACAGTCCGCCAGTCACGTTCCAGCCGGAGCCGAAATCAAAGACAGCCGAATTTCCAAGGTACGCTAGGCTGCCGAGATGGTGGTACTCAAAGGCTTTGTAGGTGGCGGAGTCGGCATCACCAGAAAAAATGGCGTCATCGCTAGTGCCAAAATTACCCGGGTGACGCGCTATCTTGTTGAACTTTCTTGCGAGATACTGACCCTGCTGATTAGCACGCTGGGCAGTAGCAGGCAACGACGTCAGCTTTGAATCAATTTGATTGAGAAGCTCACGTAGCTCGGCAAAGTCGAGTGTGCCCGAGTTGTCTTTATCAAATTCGGCAAACAGCTTGTCTAATCTCTTGAGGTGGCTGACAGCCTGAGGAAAGTTTTTCTTGGCGCCCTTAGCAATCTTGCTCCACTGCTGGAAAGTCAGCTGCACTTTCTCGGGGTCCTTGCCACTCTCTTGGGCGACATGGCGCAGGTATGTGATGACTTTGTCAGCAATGTTATTCTGTACCGTTGAGCAGTCACCAATGGCATAAACCTCGCCGAGTGGCGTGCCAATTACACGCAAGTGGGTATCTGTTTCAAGGGCATGGCGATTGCTTTGGCAGTTGAGCTTGGCGGCAATGTTTTGGCAGAGACTGTTCTGGGAGACACCCGTAGACCAGAGGCAAAAGCCCATGGGAAGCTCTTTCTCTGTAATGGTGTTGTCCTCGGCCTTTTGCGTGAAAACAACCTTGTCCTCGTAGACTTGCTTGACTCGAGAGTTTGTCATGACGTTGACCTGATCACGCGAGAAGCGGTCCTCGGCATACTTGGATACGGTTTCGTCGTATGTGTTGAGGATATGGCTGCGACTCTGGATCAAATGAACGGAAATCTGGTTCCGCAGAAGCTTAGGGAAGTACCGAGCCAGATCCTCGTTCAACAAATCAAAGAGCTCAGCAGCAAACTCGACTCCAGTAGGGCCACCACCACTGACAACAAATGAAAGGAGTCTCCGGCGCTCTTCGTCACTAGTAGTAGGCAAGCAGGCCATCTCAACATTCTCCAATATACGCTTGCGGATCTGGCGTGCATCATTGACGTCCTTAAGAAAGTGGGCGTTTTCCAGCCCCTTGACGCCGTGTGGATTGGTAACGGAGCCCACAGCTATCACCAGTTTATCGTAGGGGACATAGAAACGCACTTCTTTGCCGTCAGTTCCCTGTTGCGAGACTTCAACCAGTTTGTCAGCAAACTCGACATCTTCAGCCCTAGCGCAGAGATAGTGGCCGTGGATACGGGCCAGAATGCGGCGAATTGACTCGACCAACGACCGAACCTCCAGTGTACCGACAGTGGCTGAGGGCAGCATGGGAGTGAAGAGAAAGTAGTTGCGAGGGGAGACAACGGTCACATGGTAGTCTTCAGGATTGAGGTCCTTGAGGATGGCAACGCTTCCCCAGCCAGTGCCGAGAATCACCAAGTGCGGTTTGTCGCGGCGTTGTTTCATCTCCTCGCAATCGTTGTCGTCTATGTAGACCTCAGCAATAGGCAAGTTCTTGGGACCGCCAGTGCGCGGACTAAGAGCCAACTTGGAGACGTTGACGTCCACAAGGGCATTTTCCTCGGAATAGGTTGATGCGTCGTACAAGAAAAATCCGACAATGCCAATGCCTAATACAGCCACTGTGACTCCTAGAGCAGCAGCAGTGTTCTGGGCTAGAGACAAGAGACGGGATCTTTTCTTGGGCGGAGTTAATGGAGGAGATGGGGATAAAGGCAGGGGAGGAGGGGTGGTTGTTGTAGAGGTTAGCCGGCATTGGCTGGGCTGCAGCATTGGCGATGGTTCCAGAGAGTTATGTCTGGCTTTTGTAGCTGAGGGGAAACATTGCTTATGATGGTAGTATCCAACAAGCCCCGTCGAAAATAGAGCCGAAAGCACGGAAGATCTAACGCCAGGACTTGATGTCAGACGGCGTAGGTTTAGTCTTGGCGTAGAACTAGCCAATGTCAAGGATGCATTGCTGAGAGGAAGTGGACGTCTCATGGTAGGGAAAGTGGATGTGGAAGGAGAGTTGAATGGTCTAAGATAGAAGAGCAGAACAGAGGGGGAGAATGGGGGAACAAAGGGGACAGACAGACAGACGGATAAATTGCTGTGCAAATATGAGCAAGAATGACTGATTATAGGGGAAACCGTGTTACTGCCACTATGCCGCTAACTCAACCTGAGTGCTTCGGAAACAGCGGAATGCGGCCCTGTTATTCGCCGCCCAATCTGGAGCTTTGCCTTTCTTCCTGTTCAGCTTCTCAGAGTGATTTTCTCATGGAAAAGTAGTAGTAAAAGCCGAGAGAGCCTAAAATGCCTAACGAACCTAAAAGCTGAGAAGGCATGGAATCCGAATGCAGCTCTCTCATCTTTGGCCGAGACAAGCTCCCCGCCCATGCGAAAGAGAGCAGGGACAAGCTATAGCTCTAGCTATAGTTCAAAAGCTGCAGCTTTCAGAAGCTTGGCTGAAGAGAGGGGGAAAGATTTTAGCTTTGACTGAACTTGGATTGGCTGCATTTAGTAGCTTGACGTGCGGGTTTCAAAGCGCCATGTTTGCGTCATAGCAAGGTTGATAGGGATGGACACAAGGGCAACAAAATATAGGGAGGGCACTTGATGTAGAATCATGAGATGGAGATAAACAGACAGCTAGAAAAAGGATTTAGATTTAGATTGATATTTTGAAAAGACAACAAGTAAATGGCTGCAAATTGCAAATAAAGGATAAAACAGATGGTTTAGAAATACACTCTTGTCCAGCTCTCTATTTTCAATGAAACAAAACAGAGTCAAGCTGAACAAGAACCGCAGGAAGGAAGACGAGTTGAGATAACCCTATCACAAGCGATCAGTCACATACTAGGGTTGTCTCTAAACTTTTTACCACCCTAGCACCGAAAGTATCGTGCCTCTACCCAGCGCTCTTCAATGTCAGGCACCATGCTGCACACCACAATAGCAATATCAGGAAACACCATAGATAGACGGCGCAGCCCCATACGCCCAGCGGAGTATGCGACAAAGACAATCCTCTTGGGATCCACCCCATGATCAATGAGTACCTGAACGGCCATTAGAGCCGAGCCACCGCTGGCCATCTGTGTATCGATGAGAAGCACACTTTCGTGTTGCGCAACATCATGCGGCATTTTGTAGTAGTGCAACTCTGGCTCGCCGGTGCTCATGTTGGACTGCACCAACATACGCCCGAACTTGCAGTCGGGCATGACGCGCTTCATCGATGTTTCAAAAGCCGAGCCACCCCGCAAGACGAGGACGGCACTGACTTCGCCCTTGATTTCAAAGCCTTGGTACTGGCCGCCGTCGGGCGTTTCGATGTTCTTCTCGAGGAAACGGACTTTGTTGAGAGCTCTATCCGGCGGTTGAGTTAGCGCCTACATGATGGGTACGGTACAACAGGGGCACTGCTAAATAATAACACTTACTGCTCGATCAACAGACATGCTAGTCGGTCAAAGTAGAAGATGAAGTCTTCTGGCGACGTGTCAATGTCCTGGATGATTGTGTTCATCGCTATTAACTGTTGTGTTTGGTCCAAGATTCTGACATTAGGTGACAGAGGATACTGGTCCGCATGCATCTCAAGCTCTTTGAGGGCGGCGCGATGGTGGGTAGACTTTTCGACTAGCTTCTTTTCGATATATTGGATCATCATGGCTAACCAGGGAGAGAGGAAGGGAATTTAGTTAGCTGCTCAAGATTAACGAGGCGGAAGCAGAAATCACGTACTCATGGCGGCTTTGTTGTCAATGCCACGGGGCACAATAATGTCGGCCACCTTTCTTTGCGGGTCGACGTACTGGTATTTTTGTCAGCAAACCAGGAGTTGCATTGATTACCGGCAGCTAGCCACTGGAGACTGGCCACTGAGGACATAGTCTCACCTTTTCAAAGTTGGGCTTGACAAAACTAAACCATTGCTTTATGCAGCCCTCGATATCGCGGCCGCGTTCTTTGACATCACGCAGGACTAGGAAGAGGGAGGGAAAGAAACAAGATGTGTTAGTTTGACGGGGAGAATACGAAAGATAAGAACCACAAGCTCACGTCGTCGAGACAGGCAGAGATCAAGATCTGCCTCGCAAAAGATCTGGCGAAAAGAAGGCAGAAAGAGTAGACAGCAGTAGTTAGCTTATATCCCATCAGATTACAAAATATGAAGCAAAAGATGAGGGTCGGGCCAGCCTCTTCAACTCACCATCATGTCTAGAATCTCTCTCACTCGTGGGTCGTACAGGGAAAAAATGCCCTCGAGGACCAAGACATGTGGAGAGTAGATGGTGGTAGTCTCTGGTAGGCGCTGATGCTTCGAGAAGGAGTAGACGGGGATCTCGGCCCGCTTGCTAGAAGGTGAGGAGGAATTAGGATGTTAGCTGGCTGGGTGTGAAGCAGTGTTGCTTTTTTGCGCAGTGACAATGACAATGAACGACCCTGGCTGGCCAACTTAGCCCGGCTGTGTGGCCGACTGAGATTGGGGATAAGGACAAGGAAACCGACACAGAGGCTGATTTAGTTGTCTGGCAAAAGTTCCGGCCGCATCTAGATCCTCCGTGTGTCCGCTGCCCTCCTTCCCAGGTCAAGCAACAGCATCAAGCAAGCAAGCAATGTCTTACCCAGCCTTGAGATCTCGCAACTTCTGAATAATGACTTCAAAGTCAATAGCCTACAAAGTGAAAGGTCAGCTTTATTCTCTTGTTCTCCCTGCCCCTCTAGCCACCATGCAGCCATACCTCTGGAGAGTCGAAGTCATATTCGTTGCGAAAGGCCTTCTTGGACTGCTCTGGGGTCAATGGCTTGTAAAATGAGTCCATGGGAAGAATCACGACCCAAGGTAGATTGAGCTTCTTCACAATAGCCTGTGATAGCGTAGACTTTCCTGAGCCAGAGCTTCCAGCAATACCAATAATACTGACGTCCGCCCAAGGAGGAGCATACATAGTACGCTTAATGATGGTAGCATCTTCTTGCGTATCGTCCATGTCTAAGGCTGAGACTAGAGTTGGAGCGAGGTTGAGAGGGAAGTTGGTAGTTCGAAGTTGGAAGCTGTCTGTGAGATTGTAAGAGGCAGCAAGGGACTTTGGTTGACAAGGTTAAGTGAGTTAAGTTAAGCTGGGGTGATTGATAGATGCGGGGAAAAAGAAGCAAAAAAGGAAGAGGAAAAAAAAAGGAAAGAAAAAAGAGAGAGTTGTGTATATAAAGAAAATCAAGGAAACGGAAGAGAAGAAAATAAAACAAAGAAAAAAAGGCTCGCGATCGTAGAAAAAGATCGCGATGTGGTCTTTGTCTTTGCCTTTTAGCGAAAAAAAAAAAGAATAAAAAGAATAAAATTCAGGTTTGACGATGGAGGATTTTGGAGTTCACAGTATTGGCTACAGTGCCTTCCGTGTAGCACTTTTCAGTGGCTGTTAGTGGCTGCAGTGGCTATAGCTGACTTTACAGTGGCTAGAGTAGCTCGTACTAGACTATTGCAGCTATTTGCAGAGTATTTTGGCGCGAATTAATGAGAAAATGTGTGGGAAAAGGCACGTACATACACAGCACGAGTCCCAAGGTACTTCGTAGTAGACCGGACTTACTACACATCTATTATATCATACTTCGGAACAAAGAGTTGATTGCTTGTCTTTGTCAAGTTCCGCGATAACCATAATCAGCCAAGCAAATCAGCGTTATCTATCAATATATGTGTTATCGAGATCAAATCGAATCCCTCAAAGATAATGGAACAAGGCGATGGAGACAAGGGAAACGTAAAGACCAAGGCAGCACTGACTGTAACTTGGCAGCACTCCAAATCTCTCAGGCCGTAGGTTGTGCAAGGGACCATCCAGTCGCCCCAATATATGCTTCTATCAAGCCATTCTTCTTCAACCCCGATACAGAGATAACTTGGGCTAAAGCCCTTTAGGCCCCAGTTTAAAAATTCTTGGTCGTCTTCAAAAGCGCCATCACATCTTGCAATCTTTCACTTTCTTAAATTTCTTTTCTTCTCTCCATCACCACACTCAGCACGATTAAGAAGCCTGATCACATACTTTATACTGCAGAGGCGCATTTGTTGTCTTCCTTAGCCATCGTTTAGGTCCTGTTAAATTACGCCAGGAAAAAGGAAAAATTGACACATTCTTTGCAGAGTACTGAAACCACACAACTCGAAAGTTCGAGACTAAAACTTCTTTCCTTCCCCTTCCCCTCCCCATCAGCACTCATGGCGGTCATGACAAGATCTATGGAACAGCGTATAGACACACTACATCCCCCAAAAAGGTACGCTCTCTTACTCCCCTACTCCCCCTTCCAATGGCAAAATGATGAGCAACAAATGGGAATCTCTCCAAGCAATTATCATGCGGATACACATTTATATAAGGTTGACTTCTGATATGCCACAAGCAACACAATTCCTACCCTTCTTCATCTCCCTCTTCCATGACCATGCCAGCTAACGACATGTCTCCCATCTGGCAGTGAAATCAATGCAATGATACTTGACTATCTTACTAGAGAAGGCTACGCTGATGCTGCTGCCAAGTTCTGTCGCGAGGCGGATCTCGACCCTCAACAACCGACTGAAATGATCCAAGAACGTCGAGATATTCAACAAGCGATACGTTCAGGCAGAGTGCAACACGCCATAGAAGCTTTGAATGATTTGGATCCCGAGGTTAGTAATCACAATTTAGTACATCACATCGCATCTTATCCCCCTATCCTCGAATGATTAGTTCAAGTTTTACATGCACCACGCAGATGACCTTCGGGTCTGTGTTGAGAAACAAACCACATTTTTTATGACATCCCATCCCAAATTTGCTACGCCTCGTCCCACGCACTACTGCGAGAGTAAAAACAATGTAGCTAACATGCAATCATCCTCCCCTTCCATCGGAAAAGATTCTTGACAGTAATACCGATGTCCATTTCTCTCTGCTTCGCCTGCAGCTGATCGAGATGATTCGCGACTGTTCCCGCAAAGGTGATGATCCTGGGTGCTTCCTCCCTGCTGTTCAATTTGCACAGGAGAACCTTGCCTCTCGCGCTGTTGAAGACCCTTCATTGTTGAAAAGCCTTGAAAAGGCTATGTCTCTTATTGTCTTTCCCCAAGCCGAACTTACCTGTGAACTTACTAGCCTTCTTGACCCCAGGCTGCGGCAGGAAGTCGCTGAATCTGTAAATAAGGCCATTCTCGGCCATCAAGATAAGCGGGGCGAGACGGTCATACGCTATTTACTAGGCATGCGGGCCTGGTCGCAAAAGATGGCTCAGAACTCCGAGATTAAGCTGCCTGAGAGTCTGCAAAGTGGCCTAGACGTGAAATGATGCTGACTATTTTGAGTGTCTGTCTGTCTGCTTCCGTCTCATAACTTGATATGATGTATGCATGATGTTGTGTCTCTTTTTGTTTTCTTCTTCCTTGACAACCACTGGAACCCAGTCCAATAAAAATCATGACAGGTCGAAAGTCACCATGGTTTATCTATTTGTCGATCTAATGATACCCCCCTCCCATCCTTGAGATCGAGCCAAGACTCATCCAAATCAATGAAACATGATTGCATTGAATACAGTCATTTAATTATCAGTGATTCGTCTTGAGTCTAGCCTTACGTCACATGTTTATATATCTCATAGTCCCTCTTTTTCACCTGGTGCCATGGTCGCATGCTGCTGTCGTAATACTGTTATTCTGTTTAGTCTGTTGTGTTGAATGTCGAGGTTGAAGCCTGTTAGCAGCAGACCCATGATAAGTAAATCGTTCTCATGTGTCTTGCACCTCGTGTCTCCTGTCTGTAGATACGGCGGTGGCCGGGTCCTTTCTCCTTTCCTTCCCCTCCCCTCCCCGTTCATCTCCTCACTCCCTTACTTCGTCCGCACATGCTTCAGCTCCTTGGCTGAATACAAGAAGTTATCCGCGTACGACTTGGGCACAATACGGCGGCGTTGCGGCTCCTGAACAAAGTACTCATAGCCTTGCTTCTCGGCGAAGCGTATGGCCGCCTCCTTAGTCTCGAAGTTAATCCGCGTGCCCTGCATAGCATCGGCTGACGACTGCCACCCCATGAGCGGGTTCTCCCATCGGTGGCCCTTGCCCAGTACGTCCCAGTCCATTCGCCAATGATGACCTTTCCAGTCGCCAGATTGGGTGGCAGGCTTAGTTTCTTGGTAGATGCTATTAGAGGGGCAGGCAGTTAGTTGTACAGCCTCGTTGTGCAGAGTCGAAACGTTGTAATGCAACTCACCGGACTTGGCGGCCCTGCAGCTCGATTGGAGCACCAGAGCTGATGGCTGCAGACACGGGAATATTCTCATTGCCAACCTGGATCCGCTTGGGAACGGGGGTGAAGGTGCTGTACGGCATTTGGAAAAAGAATTGGTAGATTAGCATGTAAAGCAATTGTGATTTTATCTATTGTAAGGATCTTCGTTTTCTCTTGCCATCGTCGGATTCTTTGTAGAGAGAGGGGAGACATACGACGTCGCCTTGTCGGGCTCAATGGTATAATCAGGCTGGTTTGAAGCTGGTACTGCCACTGTCACGGACTCGTTGGTCGTGGTAACAGACTTTTGCTGCTGTAGGCGGGACACGTGAGAGAAGCTGCGGGCGGTGGGAGCAACAGCCGATCGCAGTACGCGGACGGAGGAAGTTCGCATAGATGACATGGCTAGTGATAATATGTGTCGGGATAGGCTAGTTTGTAGAATCGCTCGCAAAAAAATGTGTTGATACGGGGGCCGAAAGAGCTCAATTTGACGAGCGGGCGTTGCTTTGTTGGTCGTCGTGATCCGTTTCCTTGGCTGGCTGCTTACTTAAGCGTGAAATGGGCTCTTGAAAAGAAACAGCAGCAAAAAGGTGGAGAAGCCTGGGGAGGGAATTTCTCTCTTTTGATTGGCCGGGTTCGTAACAACAATTATCCGAAGCCGAGCGGTTTTCGTATGGGGGGGCAAGGCGCCCAAGACAAGACCAGGTTTATCGGACAGGATGGCTAGCCTTTTGGGAGCGAAGAGAGGCTCTTCTCCTGTTGGCTGCCCTGTAAAAGCAAAGCTTCTCTTCACAAGCCCACTTCTCGTCGTCCCGCCTGTGTCCACGAATTGCTTCAGAAATTTGGTAGTTTTTCGATCAAGTTTCTTTTCTTTTCTCCCTCTTTTATTCTCTTTGATTTTTTTTTCGCCTTTCAGGTCGCAAACATGAGCTTCGCTACGAGACGGGCGCTGTCCACGCTGATTCCTCCCAAGGTGCGTTTCCAAGCCGGTCACGGCTATGAGAGTTGTAGTGGTGACGGCATAATCGCCGTAACTCAGGACTTTTGGGGTTTGCTTAGGGCGGCTCGCTAATAAAATTGGTTTTAGGTTGCTTCTCCCAAGGTATGGCTTTTATCGTGTGTTTGTTGGTGGTGTAGTTGGGTGGATGGATCGCAGCACGATGGACAACAGCCGATGAACGATGCGCAATTCGCCTGAAAAACGAATATCTGAAAACCGCCCATTAATTGGCCTCCCGCTTTGCATATACAGAGGCCAGGGCTGGACGGTATCTTAGTCCCGATATTTTCGCCTTTCCTCCACCATGTTACCTGATTCCTGATGGCACAACCGAATCGGATCACAACGACGTACGAAAACTTGAACAATCCCCAGGCTCACAATCGGAAGCGGATATTGTGCCAGTCGTGGAATATACACGAATCGGCGAAGTCCGCAGGTAGTAATGAGAACGGCGACAACAACACCAAAAATAAGAGGTCACCGCAGTGACAACCCATGATGAATATCCGCAAGCTGCCCTGAAATAGTAGCCGACTGCGATCCAAGCCATTCCAACATTAGCGCCACTGTTGCTATTACTACGAAAATTAACTCTAGTGGCAATTGCTAACGTACTGGGCTACACATATAGGCCTTGGGTGCTAACCCCGACGCTGTCAAGATGCAGCGTGTTGTCAACTTCTACGAAAAGCTTCCCCGTGGCGCTGCTCCCGAGCCTGTTGCGAAGGGCATTCTGGGCCGCTACCAGGCTAAGCACTTTGGCAAGAACGCCTCAGCTAAGCGTAAGTGACCCCCTCTTATTCCAAAGGTTGACAAAATCAAGGATGCGAAGATAGAGATGCAGAAGCTAACCACATGCTATAATAGCCATCATCCACGCCATTGGCCTGCTTCTGGTCATTGGATACGCCCAGAACTACTACTTCCACCTCCGTAAGACGCAGACAAAGGCCAACGTGCAATGCATCCATTTCTAACTTGTTTTTTGCAGGCCACCACAAGAACAACGCTCACTAAGTAGGTGACTAAGCGGCGACTCGCGTTGTCTTGTTTGTCTTCTTGATATGTACCGGGCAGATCATACGGTCTTCGGGTAGTGTACAAAAGCTAAAGTTATTCCCAATATCAGAGCCATCTTTATTGGAGGTCTTGACATGAGTGGGTGAGGAAGAAAAAGTGATATTATGCTGTGTTACGTGAAAATGTCATGAGCCAAATCGGCACAGGGTCTTCTTGTTGGAGGTGAAAATATCTGATGTAGAGCTACGAGCCAGCGCAGACACAAGCATAGGGAAAAGCAAGTACAGGTACAGACAGCCCAGCCAATCATACATAATACAGATGCACAATCTTGTGTGCGCAGATGATACAAAATGACACTATGCAGGCGAAAAGAAAAATGCAAAAAGAAGAAAAGCACATGCCCCTCCAAAACGCCAATGCAACCCATCCTGTCCTATTAGGGTTTGATACTCCCCTCTTTTCTTCTGAGGTTGCGATAAAAGAGGTGAAATAGCTGCGTTTTGGAGAAAAAAAGCCCCTCATGAACCCTAACGCAGCGTGATGAAAGGGGCTGCTGAGTACAAGCTACAGTACCGCTACAAGACCTTCTGCAGGGCTTCTACAGAGCCCCCAGGCTAGTGTTTAGCCAAATTCTCTCTTATTTTCTGTGTCAAAGCCAAGCCCACACAAGGACAGACAGGCATAGACACACAAAGCAGGAGGCAAGCCTCGTTAATGCAAATTCAGCCATCCAACAAACATCCACAGTTTAGCCCAGACTATCCTATCTACTGTCTAAATCTACAGCACACACACCCACTACAACAACTAAACTCATATACGCAAGTCATACGCCAACACAAAGACTCATAATAGACAAGAGATAAGATCGCCTTTCCCTCGATCGCATCGCATCGTCTTTTTTTTCTCCCATTTCAACTGCCCATGCAGATGATGGCCGCCACGACTACAGCCACGAACAAGTCTGTCGATGCCGATGATTACAACAACAGCCGCGCTGTCGCTTGCAGTAGCCAGGTACGGCCATCCCTCTTTCCTTCCTCCCCCGCCCATCTCTTACTTGCAGCCTCTCATTCTCTCTTTGCTAACCATCTGGTTGCAAGCACATACAGACACATCCTCTAGCTTCAGCTTCAGCAGAGCCTGGCTTAAGCTGCTCCTCCGTCTCCAGCTCTAGCTCTAGCTCCATCACTACCAACGAGCCTCCCTCATCAATCTCCGACACCGCTATCGCCGCAACTGCTGAAGAGCATCGCAAGCAGCAGATCTCCCACACCCACACCCCCGCGCTCCAAAAACAACCAGCCAAAGACAGCGCAGATGTCCAGCCCTCGCAACGACAACCACCTGTAACCACTACTACCACTACTAGCGTCACCGACGGCTCCGACTCAGAGTCTCTTACCCTCGCCTCCAGCACCAACATACCTAAGCAAGATGCCACAAAAAAAACAGACCGCGCCCCGTCTCTAAAAAAGGCTACCACCTTCAAGGCTGTCTCTGTCAATAAGACATTTCTCGCTGCCAAGTCTGCCATGTCCGCCTCGCAACTCAAGACTAACGACAAGTCAGCCCCTTCCTCCGCTGCTTCCACCCCGCCAAACAGCTCTACTCTGCCAGCTACCCGGCCTCGTTTGATTGCAAAGACGGGTGGGAGCGGCCCACTGCCAAAGTTTGCTGGGGTTAATAGTGGCCGGTCATCGGTGACACCTGAGCCAGCAGGCGTCTGGAACAAAAACCCTCCACGTTTGTCTCTCCCTCTATTCCCCTTATCCATTTCCTCCTATTTTCTCTTCCCTTCTCCACATTTGCCTTTCCCTACCTCGACTGGCACTGCTACCACACTACTACTACTTCTTTTCCTGCTAACCATATACCGTTCCTCCTATTTCTCCCACCGCCAATAGCACCCCCGCCTCCTGCGACTACTACTCCTTCTACTTCAACTACCCAGGCCACTGCTACCGCTACCCCCCTTGTCGATCACTCCAAGCTTACCGACGAGGAACTCAAAAAGCACGGCATCCATGTTGCCAGTCGCCTGCACACAGATGACTCCAAAACCTCGCATAACGACTGGGCTGACATTGAAGACGATGATGATGAATGGGCAGTTCCCGATTCTATTACCTGGACTGATGGAACCAAAACTACCCTACCTCCGGCTGACGAGGTTCTACAATCGCCTATTCTCTCGCCGCCCGCTAGCCCCTCTCTCTCCAAGCATCAACCGAATACTCCCGCAGCTGCCACTGTCAATACTGTCCCCTCTACAGGTGCAAGATACTCGGCACGTGCTTCTGGTGCAACCCCATACGTTCCCGGAACACCCAACAAACCCGGCCTTATTCTGCGCAACACTGGCGATAAACCGTCGCTTGTAGCCAAAGCACCACCTGCTGCTGCTCCCGCCAAGTCTCCATGGGCCACTCTGCCCGCTGTTGAGAGAGCATCACCTGTTGTACCATTCGCATCATCTCCCCAACAAAGCCAGCGCAGTATTCATGGCCAACACCAGGGTTATAATTCTAACAGCAATAATCGCATGGCCCCGCCCCAAGACTCGTATCAGTCTAGAAACTTTGACTCGTCTATGGACAAGCGAGCCGGCGGTGACTATGGCGGCCACCAAGATTATATGATGCAGCGCTCTCGACAGACAACGACTTCGCAGGACTACAAGCACTCGTCTGGCTATCCTCCCCGTCAAATGCCCAACGAGGGTCCATATAGCCGTAGCCGAAGTGGCTCATCCAATATGGGACACGGCCCTGATCGATTCCACCACATGAACAATAATTCTCCGTCGTCTAACTATCACAATCCGGACTCATCGCACCACGACCGATACACTGCTCCACGACGCCCATCATTCAACAATGGTCCACTCCCGTTCAGTCACGGCCGCCAGCATGGGCTCATATCAGCTAGTGGTCGTTCGGCATCTGGTGACTACACTTCTGCCAATGGGCCAGAAGGCAGCGGTGCCAACTCCCATGGTGGCTCCTCTCATGGTGGACTTCCTCCCCATGGGGCTATGGCGTCTACATCTGACATGGCCCGCCCTCTCGAACCCAACAACATACAGAGTCAACGACCAATGATTTACCGTGGTCATAACCCTAGCCCTAACAACATAGAAGCCGATGGCTCTGCCACAGCACTGCCCGTTGAAATCCCCGAGGAAGAAACTGCGGAGTTCCAGAAAAAGCTCATGCGCGAAAGGGCGGAAGAGGCTATGCGCCGTCGCCAGGAAGAAGAGCGTCGAGAAGAAGCCGCAAAACAGGAACGTCTGAGGCTAAAGCTCGAAGCATTGGGTCCTGCCCCTGAGAGACAGAGCACAAAGAAACAAACCCCTGTAAGCTCGTCAGTGCAGCCTTCGACCGCAGATGCCGTAACAGCGGCCTTAGAAACGGTCCCCGTTCCCGTAGCTCTGCAGGCTCGTTTAAGGGATCATGTCCCAGCTGACCGCAACAAACCTAAGGACGCGGCATACCCTGTCTTACCTTCAGAGCAACCAGTGCCAAATAAAGTAGCTCTGGATGCCTCTAACGACACCCCGGCCCACACGTCTAAACAACCACGTGTCTGGGAGTCATCAGGTGTCTCCCCTAACGCTCAAATCGCTGGACCCCCTCCTTCCAGAGACTTGGCAACAGCCAGCTGGGGCTCTGGGAGTAATGCACAGGCGCCTCGAAATGTATGGGGCGCCCCTAATAATGACCGCGGCCTTGGTAATGGAACCTTTATCACCGATATGTCTGGCCTTGCATCGGTAACTCCTAATAAGACCACTAGTGGTCCTACTCCCATTGGCCCTCCTAGCAGCTCATCTAATACTCGCGTTACCTCTTCTGTGTGGAGCGCAGCCACACCTGATGCTGAAGGTCGTGGTATTAGAGAGGGCCGCTCGGGTAGCAAGTTCCACAGTATTGAGAAGACTGAAACCGTTAATGCTGAACATCACCACCCCCACTCTCATCCCTCTGCTATTCTTAAGCCAGCTTGGCGAAGCGCTGCAGAAGCTGAGGCTTCTTGTGACTTCAAGCCGACTTCTGTCGAGTCCTCTGCTGTACCTGTTCAGTCTCGGCCATCGAGATTTTTCCCGACACGTGATCCTCAGCCCACACAATCGCCGGCATATGCTACTGCTTTATGTACCTCTAGCACTGAGCCTGTTTTTGAACAGCCAGGAATACGCATAAAGTCGCCTTCGCCGCCCCCTCCTATTGCTGAGGATCATCCTGTATATGACGGCAACCCTTCACATCCTATGGTCTCGTTCCCCAAGCCTCAGCCCGTGGTTAAACTGCCTCCGGCTTTGGGCGGGTCGGCGTCGACTTTGGCTTCTGGAAGAGCACTGGCCGCCCCACCTTCTGCATCAGGCCATTGGCAGGACAAGATAAATAGCTTGCTTAGTGGTCACAAGCCCCAGCATCACCGCGACTCCTTTGACCATGGCTCTCCTCAGATTCACCACTCGCGGCCTGTGTCGCGTAATAGCGGCGCTAGTCATTCTGCTCACAATAGCCTTGCTAGTCCATTACCACAGATCGCCGAGCTGCCTACCACTATGCCCATGTCGACCGAGTGCTTTGAAGAGCCTGAGATGGGCTCCCTGCCGTCCATCCATATTCCTAAGGACGTCCCTGAAGCTGCCTGGAACCCGGCCACGCCTCAGACCAAGCAATTGCCACGCCGTTTTGCCATTATCCACAACACTTCGGCCGGCAACCCCGACTTCTACGAGCCGTCGGGCCAGATTAGGATTAGCTTGGCGGGCATGTCAGATCCACGATTTGTTTTCCATGCGAGTGCGCGAAGCTCACGCACACAGAGCCGTGGGTCTGGTGGCCCGAGCCGATCTCGCAGGGGCGGAAATCGTGGCCAGCGTCAGGAACAGGGCCATTCTAGTGTGAGCAACTCGACGACTACGTATGCATCTGTATCTGCGTCTGTGCCAGCTCCTCCGGTACCTGCGGTTGATTCTACTTCTGTGCCTGCTGCCTCTACGCCTAAACCCGGGCCTCCACTCACTATCGCCGCTGTTGTTGCTGCCTCTCTTGCTAAACCTCATCCAGGGCATCCCGCTACTTCCTCTGCACTAGCTTCGAAGTCGGCTCATCCGGGCTCTGAAGATTCTGCTGTAACTGCTTCAGCATCTACTCTTGTTTCACATTCACAGGTACAGGCGCCAGCACAAACAAAAACACACAACAATCAACTTGAAACTAGCCGCAGGGCAAGTCGCTTCAACGAGGAGACTTCTATGGCTAAGGAGGCTAATGGTGGTGGACATCATAGACGTGAGCGCGAGCCACGATCCGCACGTGGGCTCAGGGAATCGAGAGGCTCCAAAGATTCCGGGGGCCACGGACAGGGCCAGGCACGAAGTCAAAGTCAAGGCCAGGGTCAGGGTCAAGGAAGACCCCCTCGTGGAGGATATAAAAGCCGCGGAGCGGAGTGGGGCCGCCGCGAAGTTGCAACGTCTCGGAGCCAGACAACAGTCTAGATGTCAGACGGGCAAGTTCCTTCAAGTTCGAGCCAGACTATGACTACTGGAATCAGGACTAAGAGTTGAGGGCACTGTCTTAGCTACTGCTTAGGCTTTTGTTCTCTGTTGACTATCTATCTCTTTGTCTTGAGGCCTTCTTGCTAAGCCTGCATTACTCCGAGCTGCTATGGCCTTTAGCTAACTCTTTCCCATTTACTTATTCCAACTACCTACTGTATTGCGTCTGAACCAGCCTGCGACCAAGTCTCCGATTCCATTTTATTCATTTCTTATCAGGCTTCCCCTTTTCTGATATTAGTTATCTTCTGTCCTCCCCGTCTTTTATGTTTTACTAACGCTCTAACTCCACTGCATATCCATATCGTATCGTATTTGCACTTGAGAGATCGTTTTCTTACTACACGCTAGCCTACTAGCAAAGCAAACCCGTTCAATAAAATGACCGATTCACTTAGTTCTTTGTGTCATGTAAATAGAAATGACTAGATAGGGTGGGAGCTGAAAGGTCAAAGGGAGGAGAGCGTGTACCTTGATGAGATGAGGCTCTTGGTTGCCATTCTTTTCTCCGTGTCTATAATGGCTCGTTCTCTCCTCCCTGTCTGGTCTATACTGTAGCTCAGTATATGTATAATAGTTCTCTAGAGGATGACGTTATTGACTCTATTCAGTGGGCTACGCTTTTGCCGCCTTGCCTTGCCTGTCTTGTTCATTCCGCGTGGTTTTTTTTTCTCGGTCCTTTTACGCATTATCTCTCCTCCGTCTTTATCCCCTCAATACGTGCAAGAGCAAAGAAAGTCTACAAAGAATCTTACTAGCACCGAGTATTTTTAGGGGCGTCTTCTACTATCACTGGGACGCCTCCTTTTTCTCTTGCTCTCTTCCAGTGTTGAAAGGTCCAACTTTCTCATGTAAGTACTACAGAAAGATGTCAATAACTATCAAGTACAAAAGGCAAAAAATAGATAGACTGCCTAGTAGTTCGTAGGATCGTAATAGTAAGTAAAAAGGCGGATAAAGAGATATGAACCTCTTCTTCTTTTCTCCTTTCATCTTGCTCTTCTCTCCCACCGTTCCCCCGCCTCCCGCTAGACCTATGACAAGTCCTCCATCGCGCAGTTTGGATGTAGTACATAAACTAGCTTTTGCTTGTCTCCCAGGCCCATTCCTGCACTTGAGTTGACATCGCCTGATGGCACTTCAGTGCCCGGCAGGGCCTCGCCACGGATAGCCATAATGACGTTGTTCTAATAATTAACGCAGCATATTAGCACACAATCCAGTTTTCTCTTTTCCTGCTTTGCACAAACTTACCTTGACCATCAGTTTCAAAACGCCATGTGCTGTGAGCATCTCCCGCTTCATATCTTCTTGTGTGTTCAATGATGCTTCCAAACTTTCCAGGTACGCCTCAACCAGCCGGTCCTCATGCAGTCCATCGCCAGCACTATTCTCGTTTTCGTTGATGAGCTTAACAAACAGCCGGACAATTTCAAGATATTTTTCGTATGTGACTTTGAGTTTAGGCTGGGAAGAGGCCGGAGCCGGGGTTGGAGCACCGCCTTGCATTAACTCGTCATTCTCTTGATCAAATTCGCCCGAAGCCTGGCGTGCCGCTGCTAAGAGATCATCGCTCGATTCGGGCGCTTCACCCTCGTCTTCATCGAGTTCTAGATCCTCGTGCTCAATAGATATAATACTCGTACGTAGTAAATCGTACGCCTCATCGACAAAGGCAGGAACTACTTCGTTGACGCAGTTGATCTTAGCTACAGCTTCTGACAGGCGGATCAAACTTTCAAGCTGGCGCACTGTAATGCGATATGAATTACGACCGATACCGCCCTGCGAGTCATCGGCGCGGAGTTCCTGGTATCGGGAGACAAGCCGGGCTTTAGCCTCCGTCGTGAACACAGGCTCGTATGTACGTGCGTAGCGGATGTATCGTTGCAGCTCAGCTGTGCTGAATAGAGGCTCAATAGCTTCATCGCGTAATTGATGAATGCCCACAATGTGACGCGCTAGGTTACGATCTGTCTGCTCGCTGCAGTCGTCCAAAATGACAAAGAAAAGATCAAATCGCGACATAATTGGTGCGCTCATGTTGATGTTGGCTCTGAGTGGTGCTTTGCGATTGTAACGGCCACCTACCGGATTAGCTGCGGCTAGGACACTAGTCTTGGCATTGAGGGTGGCATGAATACCAGCCTTAGCAATAGAGATAGTCTGCTGTTCCATAGCTTCATGGATGGCAACCTGATCAGCAATATCCATTTTGTCAAACTCGTCAATAGCGCAAATTCCATTATCAGCCAGCATTAGCGCACCGGCCTCAATAGTAAATTCGCCTGTTTCCTCATCCTTAACAACAGCAGCCGTGAGACCAGCAGCAGATGAAGCCTTTCCACTCGTGTAGACAGCCCTCGGGGCAAAAGAGCATACATATTTGAGAAATTGCGATTTGGAAGTTGACGGATCACCCACAATGCAGATGTTAATGTCACCTCTGAGCTTCATGCCCTCGGGTGTAGTCTTATGGACGCCGGAGACCAGTTGGAGAAGCAGACCCTTTTTGACAGTCTCATGACCAAAAATCATGGGCGCGAAGGAGGCAATAACTTTCTGGTAAATATGGTCGGCATGCACCATATCCTTCAACCTAGCAATCTCGGCTGTTGTGAGGAATAAGTTGGCATCGCTTAGTCTGGTCTGCTCGTTGTCTGTATCAAGACTCTGACTCTTGTTTTCCGTCAATATCCGGACAGTGTTGTTGATGGTCTGCATATCAGCACCCACAATCTGCGGAGACACGGTACACGCCAAAAAGGCCATACGATATGTCAACTCACGCACACCTAGGGCCTTAAGACCTGTGACACCCTCACCACCAGCTTCGTCGGTTCTATTGCCATCTCGCATGGCATACGCCCGTTGGCCCGGTGTACTCAGCTGGCTAACATCGGGAACCACGATCAATGCACCGGTAAAGATGCATTTCTCTCCAGCCTGCGCTTGGTCGACCATGGCACCACGCAGAATAACGTCCATAGTACGCGGCATGCTTCCAGTTGGGATTTCAGATGAGTTTTCTTGAATACGGACCTTTTGCCAGTCTATAAACGTAGTTTTTTGCATTTCAAGGCGCCAGGCAAATCGGTTGTTGCACGCTTCATTTGGGCACTGCGACGGTTCAGTGTAGCGGAAGGTCTGTTCGACATCAAGGACTTCTGATCTACAGGCCTCACAGATGAAAGCGGCTTGTGACAGTTCAGGACGAACCTCGGAGGTTCTAGTGACGGTTCCTGAAATAGACATAAGATGGCCAATATCACTCGAGCGCAGACTGCGCAAACGTGATGTCATTTTCATGTTGAAAAAGGCGACAGTTATGGGGGCATCGGGCTGGATTTGTTGGGGAAGGTCGTCATCGTCCAGGTCATCATCATAGCCAGAGTTTTGCGGTGTTGCGCTGGACGGACCAGGCGTCGATACATCAAAGCCAGGCGTAGAAGGATAGAAGTTGCGGCTCTCACCAGCAGTGGATTTCCTAGACTTGGGCTTATTTCTTGCCCTTTGGGATGCCACAAGGTTCTCGACAGCGCGGTTGAGATAGGGCAACACACGGTAGTATTCACTGATGATCGCACGAGCCATAGCAGCATCAAAGTAATCGAGATGGCTGTAATCAATGTACAGCACTGACATTTTGAGACTCTGCATATTCTTGACCATAGACATATAGTAACCATTGGCATATTTGGTCTCCATTTCTTGGGCAATGGGGTCATAGCCGGAGCCATTGATGGGCTTAGAGGATCTCTCAGGAAATCTACACGGGAAGCGCAAGAAGTTAGAGGGGGGTTCTCTATTATGTAGACGGAGGGTGTTTGCAGACTTCATTACTATAGGACAAGCCATTAGCTCAACTCACCTCTTGAGGAACTCGACAATTCCATCGGCAGCTGTTGTAGCTACTTGGTCTAGAATGCGCTTGGTGTTGCCGGCATTTCGCTTGTTTCGATTGGTCTTGATGGGCACTTCATTGTCATCTAGATCGCGATCATCATCACTCAGAGCACCAGGCGTCGAAGATGGAGGGCCACGAGGCCGACCAGAGGAGCTAGGCCTATTTCCATAAGGGGAACTAGGGAATGCAGAGCGGCGGGGAGTAGCAGTGCCAATGCTGATGCCATCAGACATGAGGCTGTCCTGGGGGGTGGACATGGCGGGGTTGTTGATGTGGTCGTGGTGGGGCCTGATAGTCAAGATATTCTAGTAGCGAAAGAGAACAAGCTGGCCGGAGAAAGGTCTCCTATAGAAAATAGATAGCACAGCAAAGGGCAGCCGGGAGCAGATACGAAAAATACAGCGTCCACGCAGTGTTCTGAAATGAAATACGGGTGGTAGAAGCAAGAGAAAATAACAAAACCTAACAGTCATCAAGCTTGGAGGCGTTGAAAGAGGGGCTATTGTTTTCTGCTTAATTCTCTTGACTTGGCCTTGTCGTTTCTCGCGACGCGTCAAGATTATCTGCATTTAACCCCGGTTACCCTAATATATCAATAACCCTAGTGGACTACCACCCCAGAACCGACCCGGAAGCACACTAAACAAGAGTTCTAGCACTAACTTTTGTATCATCACACTATTCTACCTATCTTGCCCTTTCCCACTCCTTACTATCCACCTTGCATTTATCACTTAACCTAGACTTTGAACACACAGCTCATGGCTACCACCAAGATTCCCCCCATCAACCTTCTCCGGGGCTGGCCGGCCCCCGATATGCTCCCTATAGACCAGCTAAAAGCTGCTGCAACAGAAGTATTATCTAACCCCGAAACTTCTGTGCCAGCCCTGCAGTACGGGCCCGACCTTGGCTTCCAGCCACTGCGCAAGGAACTTGCCCACTGGCTTGGCACTATCTTCAATGTCACACCTGACCCGCAGCGTATATGCATCACTGGTGGTGCTAGCCAGAACCTAGCCTGCATTCTACAGTCATTCACAGACCCAAACTACACACGAAATATCTGGATGGTAGCTCCATGCTATTTTCTGGCTTGTCCTATCTTTGAAGATTCCAGCTTTGTTGGTCGCCTGAGATCTGTTCCCGAGGATGCGGAGGGCATTGACGTTGAGTATTTGAAGGAGAAGCTGGAGGCTGCTGACAAGGAGCCAGAAATGGCAGTAAGGCATCTACATCTAGTTTACTCAACTGAACTATGGGTACTAACTGCTCCGTTTAGCCCTGCAAGACTCAACTCTCACGCAAACTGTACCGTCATATTATCTATCTGGTTCCTACCAGCGGCAACCCTTCGGGGAAAACCCTTCCTCTTCATCGACGCAAAGCTCTTGTCAAGTTGGCCCGGGCTCACGATGCCCTGATTATTTCTGATGATGTCTACGATCTTTTGCAATGGCATACTTCTGCACCCACCGCTGATACCACTACTACTGCTGCTATCACGCAATCATCTAACCTTTACCTGCCTCGCCTCTGCGACATTGACCTAGCCATGGGCTTTTCACCACAAGACCCTGGCAAGTTTGGATATGCAATTAGCAATGGATCGTTTAGCAAAATCGCTGGTCCAGGCTGTCGGACTGGCTGGGTAGAGGCATCACCGGCTTTTGCATATGGTCTCTCACAAACCGGATCAACACGCTCTGGTGGGGCCGCAAGTCAGATGAGTGCCACGTTTCTGTACGAACTATTGCGTACTAGGGCACTGCAAGAGCATATTCAGCAGACGACAGTGCCGAGCCTACAGCGCCGCCACAACATTATATGCGCTGCTATCCGAGAGCATCTCTATCCACTGGGAGTTACGATGCTTGAGCAGAGCATGCCAGATGCCAATGTCTATGGAGGATATTTTGTTTGGTTGACGTTGAGCGGTGAAATTAGTGCCAAGGCTATTGCAGAGCAGACAAGCGTCCTGGAGAATCTGATTATTGGTCACGGCGATCTGTTTGAAGTCCGTGAAGATGAAACGACAGCGAAATTCAGCAATAATATTCGTCTATGTTTCTCGTGGGAGCCCGAGGAAAACTTGGTCGATGGGGTTAAGAGACTGGCCAAAGTGATTAAGACGTGGGATGATAGATGCAGTACTGTGCTTGATGCAGAATCTACGCGCGACTGGCGGTAGAAGAAGGATGCGTGTATTAGATAGCTAGAACATGGTCGTAATGGGAGAAATCAGGCATTCAGTCTGAAACACACGGCTCTTCAACTTGATGTAGCAATATGAATAATTCTTTTTCATAAAACACCTAAGTACATCGACTTTACAATACCGTTAATCGTGGCAACAAGAAGACAACAGGACAACGCAGAAAATTCCTTAAATCTCATAAGGAACGTCCTCCTTGAAGATGAGGTAGGGCTTCCTTTTAGCTAGGTCGAGAATGGTGTTGGCAAACACACCATTGGCCCCTACGACCAAGTACCGGATTATCGTTAGCTCTGGACTGAAGATACACAAAAACGGAACAAACAAGTCAAACAATTATAGAATAGAAACTTACAGGCAAACCAGCTGCGTGTGTATGACGAGGCGTAGTTGACATCAACACTCTCGTGGATCAAGCCTCGCTTAGATGAATTGAGGACCAGTGAGAGACATTCTTTGATCTCTTCATCGTTCGAGCTCGTCTGTGCCTGGATTAATAGACTCATTGGCCAGGCATTTTGGGGGCCGATATGTGGGCCACCGATGCCCTTGAATTGGCGGCCTTCAAGATAGTACGGGTTGCCGGCCTTTTCTAAGATCATTTTGCGTGTGTTGACATAAACCGGGTCGTCTTCATTGCAAAAGCCCATGAGCGGCAAGGCTAGGAGCGAAGGGTAATTGGCATCATCCATCATGATATTGGAGCCGTAGCCATCCACCTCGTAGGCAAAGACGTCGCCGTATTTTTTGTGTTTGACTACACCATGCTCCCAGACTCCGTCGATAAGCTTTTTACTCCAGGCTGAGATCTTGTCAGCGAGTTCCGTCTTTCCAGCTGATGTGAGCATGGAAGCAGTACGCTTCAGCTCAGCGCCCATCATAGCATTTGAGGGAATTAGGAAGCCTAGGATGGTAGCATCGTCACTAGGACGGAAGGCAGAGCGTACGAGTCCCGTACCAAAGTTCAACGGATTACCAATGCCGCGTAGGTTGAGAGTTTCGGTGCCAGTGTCGGTCTTGCGCTGGAAGGTATACGTGTTGCGGACAAACTGCTGGGTTTTAGGGTTAAATGTCGGCTGTGATTGCGCCTCCAAGACATCTAAAATAGTATCGAGGGCTTTGTACCAGCGGGGGCCCAGATGATCCTGAGAGCCAGTGTGTTCGTAAAAGTCGTTTGATAAAGCGACAAAATGCGCTAAAGAGTCAAGCTCGTACTTGCACTCAAAGACGACTGATGGCTCATAAATCGGGTTGACAACGTCGTGCTGCCCATTGTGACTAGGCGCAAGATTGCTGATAGGCGGAGGCTGGAAGGCATTGCAGTATGGCGATTCAATGACGTATTCAAGCTGGGTGTTGATAGCACCGAGAATCAAGGTAAAGACTTTTTTGTCTTTTTTGGCAAGTGGCTGATACGGCCGCAGCTGGTTGGTCGAATCACGCAGCCACTCGGCAATGATGTCACCAGTGATGACAAAGGACTGGGGACCCTCCCACTTGCCTTTATCGCCAACGTCAAACTGCAGAGAGTTTTGCACCATCGCCATAAACGTGGCATCTTTCCCATCGGTGTGGAATTTGACAGTTGTGTCTGTAGTAGAGGGAAACGCGTTTTCAAACAGCCGAGCCATGTCAGGGTCTTTCATGCGAGCCGTGACGTCTTTAATAACCTGCTCGATTGAGTCTGCGGTGAAAGTGCGACACTTTTCATCTGGGCGTTGGAATGGAAGTGCAAGAGGGCCTTCGCTGTATGGTTGGCTAGAGGGCAGCGAGAGGAAGAAGTTAGTTGCTGATGCTGCGCAGATGTTGAGGAGGCGGCAAGACGCTAAGCGCCTCAAGAGCCCCCTAGATAGAGAAGGAGAGTCGCAAACTTACTGCATAAACGTTGCATAGTTGGCATAGTTGGGACAGGCACTCTTGTCAAACTCTGCCGTAGGAGCCAAAGGCACTTGATTATTAATAGCAGAGACCGAAGCTGTCCATACTGCCGAAGCCGGTAGAGCTAAATTGACGAAGCGAGAGACCATAATGAGTTGAAAGCGGTGAGACTAACAAAGAGTTCTCGAAATTTGATAATGGAGTTTAGCTTATCAAAGCTATGAGCTAAAGGGTTGGGTGAGCGTTATTTACATGAAACTAGAAAGAAAGATAGAAGTAAAATCCGAGTAAAGACAGCTGATTGAAGATTCGGGAGATTTGAAAAGAAAACTATGAAGGCCAAAATCTAAGCCAGCTTTTCATGCGTATGTAGCTTGGACCCAAGAATGAACCCATTTGAAGAAAACAAAGAGTTTGGCTAGACCTTGGGAGGGTTAATGAAGCTTGGACCATGGATGGCTAGTGGGGGACAGGTGTCAGCAGCTGTAGACCGAGGAAAGTTACCCATTGTATAGCACTAACGTGCTTTGGATTTCTCTCTTGCGCTTTGTTGGTCAAGTTTAGGCTTTGCAGTACTATTGGGTATTGGGTATATAAAACGAACTAGGCAGCGTAAAAGCTCATGTGCGGTCTCTGTCTGTGTCACTTGTGTAGAAAAAGATATGCTTGTTCTCCGAGCACAAGTCCTTCATGGCTGTATTAAATCGAAGCCGAACTCTGCAGTGCCAAAATCTGACCTAGGCCGGCACTGCCATCTTACAGCACTAGCTCCGAAACTTTAGTCATAGACTCTTTCTATCCCCTACAAACCCGCCTTTACCATGCCCATGTCCTTGTCGATGGTGCAAAGTGTGGTGGTTTCCACTGTATCTTTGTTGGATCAATCACGTGTCGTGGCTTTGACTTGAGTTGTTCTCTGCGTACCAGCAATGAATCGGGGATGACAATCTTGTGATCCTGCTTGTGGTAAACCTGCATCTTCATTGCTTGAAGCGTGTGCTCAATGTCCTGTGTGGTCATGGCTAGGTCGGTTGAAATCTTTTCGATCGTTACCTTCTCTGCACGGTCAGCATAGGGAACAAGGTAATCGACGATGCATTCAGACCAGTACTGTCGGTAACTGAGTAAACCAAGATCTGAGAGTGGCTTTTCTGGCGAGCCGACCTTGTTTTCAATCTTGGATAGTTCGTACGAGAACTGAATAAGAAGCCGGCCGTATCCCTTGCGCTGGTACTGCGGAAGTGTCAAGATACATGCAACATTGTAACCATCTGCGCTTTCTTTTTCCTTGGAAAAGTATCCGACAATATGGAATCCCTTGTTGTCCTTGGAGGCCATGACGTAGAATAGAAAGGGATCGACATCGTAGTAGAGCGTTTTGTGGTCGAGAAACATCTTGGAAAGCAGACAAAGATTACGGCACCATGTGCGTTGTCGCCGCCCATCAATCTCAAAAAAAGAAACATAATCGTCACGGTATATTTCGTTGCCTGGAGGGTGCTTGAGTGTGCACTTTTTTCGGTGACGGCCAAATGAGAAGGAGTCTGCGTAGTATCCTAAACACAGCTCACAGATAAATATGACGTCTTCTTGGTTGAAGATTTCTGGATACGGTGAAAAGTACCATGGGAAGAGGTTTGAGTTGCCAAACTGCACTTTGGAAATGTTTCGTATACGGGATACTTCGGTGGGGTTCTGCGTCATGGAGCCGGACGTTCGAAGTTTTTCGATTTCAGCATCGCGTTTGAAGCCAGAAAGAGGATCCGGCCTCGCATCATCATCGCCCGTGTCGCCGCCTTCTAGCCGTGGTTAGCACTGGATCTAGGGCGTGTAGGGTAGGGTCGTAAGAAGGAACGAGAGATCTCTTACCTGCTGGCACTGTAGGGGATTCGGCAGCAATGGCCTCTTTCTTTCCGGGCCGCTTGTTTGCTTTTTTGCCCGGGTGTGTCTTTTTGCCGGCTGCAGTCTTCTTGGTCTTGCCGTCTTTGCCCTTGTCTTTTTCCAAGTTGGGCCATTCAACGTCGTGCGTGAAGTCTATGCGGTCGAGGGGGACCCATTCGTCAAGTCGCTTATTGAAGGTATCAAAGTTGCAGTAAAACTGTCGTCCACTTTTGATGTCTCGTATGCTGAGGATTTCGGCTCGTCGTAGGGCATTGTCCTACAGTGTGCGTTAGATGGGATTGTGAGTAGTATGGGGAGAGAAGGGGAAATATGTTTACCTTAATGACCATGGCTATGCATCCGACTCTAGCAAAACACGAACATTATTTGCAATTAGAATTTATCTAGCAGTTATTCATTTAACTAGCTGCTACTTACTGTATTGTGTCGGGGGTTGCTTGTCCCTTTTGCCTGGGCTCTGAAGACCCTGATGCGCCATCTCCGCCTGAACCTCCAGATGTCATATTGATAGAATTTTGGAGGTGGCTGATAAAATATTGTTAATGGGTGTGTCGCTGACTCCTAGCCTTGTGATATTTGCGGATTGCGATTTTGCGATGCGCTCTAGTACCTTGAAGCGCTAAACGGAGAATATGGCCATTGTCTTATCTTATCTTATCTTATCTCAATCCCTTGGGTACTTGGCTTTCCAAGCAAAAATGCGTCTTAACATGTTGACGATTATCCAAACCGTGAAATTCCATGACAGTAAAGCCAACTTTCTTCCTACTTTGACCGACAACTGCAAGCAACGCCCCTCCTTCTAAATACGCTTCTATGCTCTTCCATTAGTAGAGCCTTTGCTAAGTTAGTCGCGGCTATAAGCACAGCTATAGCTACAACTAAAGCCACAACCAACGTACCTAGCATTCTGCCTAATATCCCCACGAACCCCAAGAGAATGAATATCCAGGGTCTTTCATCTAACTGGAAGAAGCTCCAGGATCAGATGAAAAAAGAGTCATCGCAAACGCAGTCCTCCACTTCAAAACCCGAATCAACTAAGCGAAAGCGCACATCAACCCAGCCGACGAAGCCCAGCAAAAAGCCCAGACAGTCACCTTCTTTTTCGCCCGCTGTTAATGTTCAGGGAAAAATTCTAGCACAGACTAAAATGGGGGCTACACAAAGCTCCGAGATTGATAAAGTAGCGGGGCCTGAGATACCGCCCTCCCTAAGTTTATGGACTCAAACCAAACCTATATGCTCTGATGATCTTGCCGCAGCTTATAAACTAGCGTCAAGGACACCCTTCACCTTGCACCACCCCGCGGATAAAGTAAACGCCGGTCAGACTCCCGGCCTAGAGCTGGGAAAGTATATAGCCATTGATTGTGAGATGGTTGGTATAGGCCCATCGCGGGAAAGCGCCCTAGCTCGCATCAGCATGGTTGATTTCCACGGCCGACAGATATATGATTCATACGTGAGACCCAAGGGTAAAGTCACAGACTGGCGCTCGCCTGTTAGCGGCATCGAACCACGCCACATGAAAAGTGCGCGCATGTTTGCAGAAGTGCAGGCAGAGGTTGCAGCTATCCTCCAAGGGCGCATTCTTGTAGGCCACGACTTATCGCATGATCTAGGTGCACTAGAGCTCAGGCACCCCGTAAAAGACATTCGGGACACTGCCAAGTCGCCGCAGTTCAGAAAGTATGGAAACGGAAGAAAGCCAGCCCTACGTGTACTCGCCCAAGCGTTGTTGCATGTGGAGATACAGTCTGGTGCGCATTCGAGTGTAGAGGATGCCCGAGTCACGATGGAGATATTTCGTCGTTATAAGACTGGATTTGACGCTGATAATGCCTCGCGATTTGCTATTCGAGAAAAGAGGTTGGTTGGCGGTGGGAACGGCAAAAAGAAGTCAAAGAGATAGTAGGGCGGTTGTACATTTCGCGTGGCGCATAATTTCTCATGTAGTATGTTGATGTGAATACCGAAAGTATCTGCACTATATCCCTGGATTCCAGCCACTCGAGTCAATATCCTGCCCGATGTTTTTATCAATCAAGACTAACAAACAAGTGAAAATTACCTGCATTGCACCTCGACAGCACCTTCTATGCCCAGTATCATCCTCATTCGTATTAGTTGAAATACTAGGAACAGATGGGAGTTGTAGATAGGCGGATAAGACGTAGAGAAGATCGACAGATGCGCCACAGATGCGTGCACTATCACGCCTCACACGCTTGACAGTCTACCTTTGGGTCTCGCTTTTAAAAGGCAAAAATATATCTTTTTCTAAGTGTTAATTCCCTAGGAAACTTCATGCAACACTCAGGATTTTTTTGCATGTGGATGCATATCCCCAGACTTGATGGAATAATGATCCGGCCCAAAAATCCATTTTCTCCACCTTTAGAAGACGTTTAAGCTTCCCTATGCCTTCTAGCGCCTTTCTCTAATCGTGATGTGCCGGGTACCAACGTATTTAGCAGCTTTTCGTATGTTAAAGCCATCGGATATAGTTCGTAAGGCAGCATCTACATTATATCTTGCTGGCCATTCTAAATCATAATATGAAGTAGTGTTTTCAGAAGAGTAGGGGCTAAGAAGTCCATTCATTGCCTTAAGTAGGTTAGTTATAGTGGAGCTCTCTATGCATCAAAATCACGTGACCACGCGTTCAGCTTTACACGTTTACACGGTATGAAGCTCATGAAGCGTAATCTTCTTTCCCTGTCTCGACAATTTAGTCCACGGTATTTTCGATTTCTTGCTTTTATTTCTTTTTTCCTTTTCGAAAACACCACACGCTAACTACAGTCATGGCACAACCAATGATAGCCATTGCGGGCATCGAAACCAAGCCCATAGCCAAAGCCAAAGCCAATATCCTCCCCGTCAATATATCACATACAGGCACCTTTCCGCACAACGGGGCGCACTGGCAGCCCACATTAAACGAGAGTGAGCATTGCTAATTTTTATGAACATGAGTTGATTTTCACTAGTCCTACGTCTTAGTACTAACCTAAAGAATTCCTGTCACCAGATCATTCTCAATCATCATATTTTAGAGGCCGCAAGATGACTGGCTGTACCACTAAGATCCCAGAGACACATGTGGGAGTAGTTGTAGAGGTAGTCGAGACTGAGGCGGATCCTAGCACAGTCGAAGAAGGGTTGGAGGAAGACATAAAGCAGCCAGAAGGGAAGATGGAGATCAGGGCAAAGTTTGAGGAGGTTGTTATTTGGAGGCAGAATTCAGCGCCGTCGACTTCAGAAGATCAATATTCTCGAGCAATAAGTGAGTGGTCTGAGGTTTCGAGCAAGATCCATAGCTTCTGAAGAGATGAAGGGGCCACATTTATAGACTGGGGCAGAGGAGAGGATTAGATATTGGATGTTCAGCCTATCGAAATCTATCAAAAAGATGCATAATTGTAATACACGCTAAAGCACATCACCGCTTCTGGAAAAACGACATTATGTTTCCTTGACCCTTAGGCGCTGCCTTTTTAGGTTTTGTTGACGTAACAGCGCTTGCTGGGGCAGCTGAAGACCTATGTTTGGCAGCTGGGAGCTCTTCATCCTCGGAAAAAGACTCCCATGCTTTTTCTTGAACTGTGACTGTATATTGACAGTTAGCATCTGAATAAGCCATATCAATAAAGCGACGATGCTGAGACAAAGTCGAAGACTCACCGAAATAGCCATTTGAATCCATGGTTTGCTTTTTCTTTATGACCTGACGCCGCCCACGTTTCCTACCATTGCTGGAAGTGGTGATGATTTCCGTCTTTTCCACTTCGGCGGGAGCTACTTCTTCTGAGGCTTCTCCCATGGGTTCATCCTCCTCTTCTTTTGTGTCTTCAGACTCCTCATCATCTTCATCCATCATGCGACGGAGTTGGCTTTGCTTTTCCTCGCGAGCTTTTCGCGCTACTTCGGCTTCAGCCTCGAGTTCTGGATTGATTATGGACTCATCATCGTCACCATCATCTGAAAGCATGACGGCATCTTCGGGAGGCTCTTCAGACGTATCCTTTTCAGCTTCGGGTTTAGGCTTAGCTGGCCGAGAGGCAGCCTTTGCAAACGACTGCATGATGCTAGTGCCTTTCCCAGGAGCCTTTTTCGAGGTAGCAGTTTGGGACATTGCCAGAGTCTTTTGGGAGGTTTTAGTAGAGGGCTCTGATAGAGCTGCATTTGCCTTGGATGTTGAAGACGCAGGTGGTGCTTTTCCGAATGGAAGTTTAGTCGTAGACTTTCCTGGTTCAAGAGCCTTGAAATTCTGTTTGGCAGAAGGCGCCTCAACTTTTGCTTTAGGTTGGGTAGTAGGTGCGACGGGGTTAGGGCGATGAGAGCGGCGATGGGTATGGCTATTTAAAATGCCGCCATATACCTTGATATTCTCAAGTGGATCACACTTGGCATCAGGCTCGCAAAGCGCGGGAGCCTGAGAGATCAACTGGAGATCATTCCCAAGCGTTATGCCTATGCTATAAACATGCAAAGCACTAACAGACTCATACGTGGCAAGAACTCTTTCAAGGAAGCCTTGCGCGACTATAGTCAGAGTTTGAGTCTCGATGGGGTCGGAGACTACAGTAGGCGCAGGGTTGTCTTCCATCGAGAAGTCTGTATCTTCGGCCTTTAATTTTCCAAAGATTGCATAAGTAGCAATAACGCTACCCGGCTTAATGGCATTCTGAGTGGCATGAAAGTCATGAAGCATCCTATGACAAACAGTTATTATAGGCGTTTAGAATGCAATGTGTAACAAAGCTGTGCATCATGATCGATCATGGGGACTTACTGCTTTGCCACGTGAACATTGACCTTCAGAGCTCTACTTAGTGTGCGATAAGTAACGACTTCATCTTGGGATAGGACATGGGCAGCAAGAAACTCAGTATAATCGGTCATTTTCACTCGACAAGTGGAGAAAAAAGGCTATGTTTGTCGTTTTGGAGATGAGACTAGATCGAGAACAGAAGTCAACACTGAGTAGATAGCTTTGGACAGCAAACGCGTAAATGACGTCGAGTAAAGTGGGGCAAATTGGACGCGAGTCGAGAATACGCGAGAGCACGTGATTCTGTAGATGGCAAACTGTTAAAATTGGTCCTTAAGTTTTGTATTAATCTAAATGAAAATTCTGTCAACTCCTCTTTCCATTTATGCTCTCCCACTTCTTCTCAGATAAGACACCTGTCTTATCTGTTTACCCGAACTT
>JAXCEX010000093.1:0-93683 GCA_038382965.1 Ceratocystis huliohia | reverse complement strand
CAAAGAGGAAGAAAAAGAATGAAAAAACGGATATCGGTGTCATAAACGTTTTCCGCCAAAAACCTGAAAAAAGGGAGGTGCCAGACCTCAAAGGTACCCCCCCGAGGGTTGTAGGAGGGAGAGTTGTCGTATGTTGAGGTTATGGTGCGTTTATCGGACATTATATCTTGCTTCGCCAGCGCCGACAGAGAAGAGGCAGAGGCAGATAATATCCTGCTAGGGACACTCGCTGCGTACTCCGACGAATCAAAAGACGCAAGTGGCAGCACGGGCGCAGGATGGGGGCTATTATCGAGGGTGGAGCTACCGAAGAAGTAGACCGCAGAGCTCTGGGAAAGTGTATGGAAGTGGCAGATGTGAAGGCAGTCAGTTGGCGCTCTCCAGGCAGCTAAGCGAACGGCAGCCCGCGGAGGAGCCTGGGACATCTAGCTGTGTCTGGACAACAGAGGAATAACGGACCAACTTCAATACATCTACCCAAAAACACTACGTTACAGGAAGCAGTGAACGAGACAAGACGAATCCTAGAAGCCTGTGCGGATGAGACACCTGGAAGGCTTGCCAAGTGTTGTGGATCCCAGGGCAGGCAACGAGCTGGCCGACACCTAAGCTCAGTTAGGATGTTAAGACTCAGCAACAGGACGCTGCTTCAGCTTCGCGGGAGCACGTAGATGGAGGAGATACCGACTACACTCGACTATGAGAGATGGAAAGAGGTGGCGATGACACAACTGCTCACTTGGATGCATGGTGTGTAACCAACCAAAAGAACAAGGCCACTGGTGGATATACAAAGCACTACCAAGACCATGAAGCCAAAAGCTTGCGGATAAGCTCCTTGAAAACCCGAAAGTGACATGTCATGTAGCTAACATGCCACGCCGCAACCTGCGGTTCATCCAGGACATACAACAACCAGAATCTGAGCTGGGGAGCACCACGGTAGGGCTACGCTGGATGGAGAGTCCCTCTGGCCTTAGCGCCGGACGCTAAAAAGTCACAGGAGCAGCTCGAAATCTAAGCATGACCGCCCAGGAGTTACTGGAAGGTAACATCAGCCAGCAACTCCTGTCCGGAGCACGCCGTCGTATCGCTGCGAAATAACGGTAGGTATACGTAAAATAATACAATAACAATAGGAGATCCTAGAAGTCGATGTTTCCCGGTAGTACCTGACTACCCCAAAGTAATGTCGGAAGATCATGTTATCATCCAAGTTGTTGCCTTCTACAACATGTAGTTGTATTGTTGTGAGAAACTAGTAGATAGACGTACAATAGAGCAAACAGACAGAGCCCATAGCACTATCTACAAAGTAGATCACGAGACTAATAGGGATGACTTGTGCTAGGAGCACGGCAATGCCCGCCCTGATTCTCATAAGCGATGAGGAGCACCAAGATGTTGTCGTAGCGGAGGTAACAGGACTCGCTAAGGAGGAAGAAACAGAGGTGTACATAGTGGAAATTGAAGGGGTCCTACCAAGAACATTTACTGCGTACTTTGATAGATTGAAATACTGGAACGGTGGTGTAGACCTAGGGAAATAAACGGAAGTAGTAGATCTAAGAGTAACCAGTGTTATCCAGGTTGCAAAGGAAGCCACACCTCACGATGATGATACCGGAAAGATCTAGTTGTATTTAAATAGTAGGGGTATAGCGGACGGCCTCTGCCCAGAATACGCCATAACATAGATAGCTGTGAAATAACAGTAGTTGGATGTAAAATAATGTGAACCAACATTCGTCCAACTTTGCGGCACATACTCATCTACTATGAACACCCAATTCAAAGGCACGCATATACACTACACTTCTCCAGCTCCAGCGTGCTTTCTCGCAAGTCAGCCAACTCTGTGGACACGTGAAATCCAAGTAATAAATTCTGTTCGTATCATCCCAATTCATCCATAATGTATCTCCTATATCCTACGCCCCAGCTCTATGAATTGCACTTCCCAAAAAAAAAGCAACTCCGCCTCCCTGGCCTTACTTCTGCTTCGCCAGCCACTCTTCATGCAGCTTCTTTTGCTTCTCCCATTCCTTCATTAATTTCTTCTTTTTCGACTTGGGAATCTCCTCGCCCTTGGCATCCTTGGTCGGGAGACCCTCAGCATCCCACTCAGCGTACTCTACAGTCTTAAACATGTCCAGATGGCTCAGCTTTGCCTTCTCCTCTAGTAGTCGTGCCTTCTCGGCCGCCTCAGCCTCGCGCTTGGCCTTGGCAGCAGCCTTAGCCGCAGCTATCTCCTCACGCTCTTCGCGTGCCGCCACTAGCGCCTTGTCAACTGGCCGAACCATGGCCTTAAGCGGCGCGTCACGGTCCTCGAGGTAGATTCCCAAGTTCCACAGGTGGGTATCACGCAGTTGGTCACACAGCATCAGCAAGTCCTTGGCTGCGGCTTTCTCGGCTGCTAGTTTCCTGACGTCAGTCTTGAACTGCTCGAGCACGCCTTCGTACTTCTTCTCTTCAGCCCCTGAGGCTGGCGGTGCGTTGACGGCATCGACAAGTCTAGAAATTGATCCGTGGTCCAGAGTACCAGATCGGGCCTGTTGCCGGACTTCGTCGCGCAGCTCAGCAGCAGGGTAGATGAACGATCGAGCCTCGTTAGGGATGTCAATCCCAGACCATCCCACCCGCTTATGGTCGCTCAGGTCGTTCTTGGAATCAAGACCAAAAATAGTCACAATACGTGTAATCCAACGGGCAATCTCCTGCGTGGTCTCAGTAGAAGCACACTTCGCAGTGTTAAACTCCGACACTAAATCAGAAATAACGCGCATCGCAACGGGAGTATTGAAAGAATCGCAGAGGGCTGTGTGCAAGTCAGTCTTGGCTTTTTCCAAGTCAGCAAGCAGTTTCTTGTCTGTCTCGGGGCTTCCAATAGCGGCGGCCGCAGCTTCGGTAGTCTTGGGATTTCTCTCAACATCCATAGCCTTGAGGAAAAAATTGTTCAGTTTGTCTTCCCACGAGGTGGTGCTCTTCATTAGCTCTTCAGTAATCTCAATGCCATCTTGCCATGTGCCAATTAAAAAGCAGATACGGAGAGACCGTTGTGTCCATTCTTCCCGAGCCAGAGCTTCGCGGATAGTAGTAAAGTTCTTAAGACTCTTGCTCATTTTCATGCCCTGAATGCTCAGGTGTCCAGTGTGCAAAAAGTAGTTGGTCCATTGCACATTAGGATGTTCTGAAGTCCAGTAGGCGGTCGACTGCGCCAGCTCGTTGTCGTGATGGGGGAAACGCAGATCAACACCACCAGAGTGGAAGTCCATGGCCTCTCCCAAAACCTCAGAAGCCATCACTGAGCACTCAATATGCCAACCAGGACGACCAAGTCCCCACGGGCTTTTCCACGAAGGCTCACCTGCCTTGCTGCTCTTCCACAGCGCAAAATCGCATTCGTTGCGCTTGACAGTAGTAGCCTTGCTAGATAGAGCACCCTCACCATCGGCAAGCAAACTCTTGTCATTCCTATTCCAGGGCTCTAGGCAAGCGTAGTGGTGGCCGTCTTTTTCAAAGGCGGCAATATCAAAATAGACCGATCCATCTTCAGTAGCGTAGGCGTAGCCGTTCTTGACAATGCGCTCGATGAAGGATACAATTTGAGGGACGTACTCGCTCACGCGGGTAAGAACATCGGGGTAGAGGACGTTAAGCGCAGCCATGTCCTCAAAAAAGCGGGCTTCGAACTTTTGCGTCAGCTTGGTAAAAATAGAGTGGTTGTTGGCATCGATTCCAGCGCCATAGAGCGAGTCAAGGTATGGCAGGAGCACATTGTCGGCCTTGTCGTAGAAGGTGGCGGGATCCAGAGAAGAAGAGGAAGCTTGACGTAAAGCCTCGGCGGCTGTTGCAGCAGTCTTGATGTGCATCTTGAGCTTAGCCTCCTTGTCACCAGCACTTTCGGTGTCAGAGTCAAGAGCGAGGCCATCAAGCACGCGCTTGTAGGCGGCCGCAGCCTGGGCATCGTAAGTTCCTGGAGTAACGTCGGCAGGAAGAAGAGGCAAGTTCTTCAGGATGTATTTTTCGAAGGCAGTCTTAGTAGTAGTTTGAACAAAATCGTCAATGGTAGGATGCTCGGTCTTCATGTTATCAAGGAGGTACTGCTGACGTCCACGGAGAATAATTTTCTAAGAGTATCGGTAATAGGATTAGCGAAGAGTCAGACAGTACAGTACTCTGATGTTGTGGAAGCGATGGGAAACCAACATCGTCAACATCTGTAATGTTCATGACGAACTGAACATTGAAATTAAAGTAGTCTTTCATGATGCGACGGATAATGTCGGTAGAGACATAGTTGCGCGCGTGGCCCACTATATGTAATCAAGCATCATGTAGAGTGTCAGCAGAAGTGTATGTGATACCGAAACAAGACGATCGGGGTTGAAAGGGAGGTTCAGAGAGTAGCAAGAAGGTGCCATACAGTGAGCATCATCATAGACAGTAGGACCACAGGTGTACCATGACACCTTTTTGCCTGCACTGTCCAACGGCACAAAGTCCTCCTTCTTGCGAGTAAGGCTGTTGAGAACCTTCAAATCAGGAATCTTGATGCCGGCAGCCAACGGCTTAGGAGGTGTCCATGGCGGCTGTTGGCGCGCAGTGGAAGTGGAGGCCATTCTAGTGAGGAGTAAAGACAATGATACAGTAGTAGGCAACGCGAAAAGAGAGGGGCGAGGAGAGAGATCCGCAAGACTACAATGACGCAAGCGTGCGTGAAATCGTGCTGTGAACGGGGGTTTCGTGATACTAGTGGGAGTGGTGATGGTCCGGTGCAGATAAATCGGGTTGGCTATGCTGAAGCGCATCTGCATAGTAAATTAAAGAGCACGGTAAGGAATTAAAAGCTTTGTTCTGAGTCACCTAAGCCCAGGGGGGAAAGACGCCATACATTTAGGCCTTAGGAGGAGAGCTTCAGTGGGAAAATAGAAAAAGGAAGGTGGGAGAAAAAACGGAAAAAATAGAAACGGAGCTGCTTGCTGTTCCTAAAGAGGAGACTGCCTTTTCCTGCACAGCTGTAGCTGCTTCTTCAGTACTGGAGTTAGATGCTAAAGCGGGGCACAATTCGCTTCTGTGCCCCTCCATATGACGCCGAGTAGGAAAGGCCAAGAGAAATGTAGGAAACGGCGGTCAATTAGGGTTTACAGCTTGGACGTCTAACATGGAAACCCATGGAAGCTTGGTTACTTTGGCCTTGCCCCACTTAGCAACCGTTACAGATAACTTCACAGGGGGACTCTTGGCTACTGTGCTTGATGACAATGTTATAGTGACTGGAAGCCTAAATCTCTCTGGCTCTACTATACGCTGCCTACTCCCTATCTCGAGCCGCTCGATTTTCCAGTTTCGCACCCACAGCTCCGCTACAGCCCTTCCACCTCCAGATCCGCTTACCACAAAGCCCGCCATGTCTTCCGCCCTAATCGACGCCGACGACGTCATGGAGCCGACCCTGCAGTCCATCATGGACCAGCGGTCGCTGCGCTGGATCTTTGTTGGAGGAAAGGGTGGTGTCGGCAAGACCACCACATCATGCTCGCTAGCCATCCAGCTGGCCAAAGTGCGCCGCTCCGTGCTTCTCATCTCCACCGACCCCGCGCACAACCTGTCCGATGCCTTCAACCAAAAGTTTGGCAAGGAAGCACGCCTCATTGATGGCTTCACTAACCTGAGCGCCATGGAGATTGACCCCAACGGTAGCATGCAGGAGCTTCTGGCCGGCCAGGGCGAGGAGGGTGATGCAAGTGGCATGGGTGGAATGGTGCAGGACCTAGCTTACGCTGTATGCCACAATATTCTCTCCCCTTGTGCATATGCGTGTATTTTCTTCTCACTAACTACTTGTCTTTGTCCTACAGATTCCGGGTATCGATGAAGCCATGTCCTTTGCCGAGGTCCTAAAGCAAGTCAAGTCCCTCTCTTACGAAACCATCGTCTTTGATACTGCACCCACTGGCCATACGCTGCGCTTCCTACAATTCCCTTCTGTTCTCGAAAAGGCTCTCGCCAAGATTTCGCAACTGTCATCGCAGTATGGCCCGCTACTGAATGGCTTCCTAGGCGCCGGTGGCCAGTTGCCCAATGGTCAGACACTAACCGAGATGACGGAGAAGCTCGAGTCACTACGCACGACTATCAGCGAGGTCAACAGCCAGTTCAAGGATGAAAACCTGACTACATTCGTGTGCGTGTGCATCGCCGAGTTTCTCTCACTCTACGAAACAGAGCGCATGATTCAGGAGCTGACGGGCTACAACATCGACACGCACTGCATTGTTGTCAACCAGCTGCTGTTCCCCAAGAAGGGCAGCGACTGCGACCAGTGCACCGCCCGCAGACGCATGCAGAAAAAATACCTAGGTGAGATCAAGGAGCTGTATGAGGACTTCAACGTTGTCAAGATGCCGCTTCTAGTCGAAGAGGTGCGCGGCAAGGAGAGGCTGGAGAAATTTAGTGAAATGCTGGTACATCCGTTCGTTCCGCCCGAGGGGGACGAGTGAAGGAGGGGAGAGGGACGAAGAAGCCCAGCCAAAGATAAAGATAAAGCAACACACGGAGATAAGCGCACATAATATAGAGCAAGAAACCTACGAGCATTCACGATGAAAATGAAAAGTTTCTGTAGATTTACCAGATAGAACACGTGAATTGAGAGAAAAGTTGTGCATAAATATCTATATCCCAGATCCAAATACGCCTATGAAAAAAAACCACCAACCTAACAAAATCAAAAGGTTTCAGATGTCGACTCCAGCACGCCGTGAAAGGGAGAAGTCGAGAGACGAATGCAATGGTAGAAGAAAGAGAAGTAGCGAAGAAAACAAAAAGGAAAATGAAAAAGCAGAAAATGACGTAATAAGCTTTGAGCCTGTCAACAAGCACATATCGGTGTTGTCCGTGTATCGGCGAAGCTGGCGAGAATTATTAAAAAATAAGCTGGCAATGCTGAGTATGATGTTTTTTTTGGTGTTCTCAATCGTTGATGTTTGAAGAGAAGCAATATGAAGAGAAAAGAAAGATAAGCAAGCGGGTTGATGTTGTTATACACGTCGAAAACAGCCCGATATCCAGGCTACGACCAAGGCATTGGAAAGAAGGAAAGACAAGACACGAAACGAAGTCTTGCCTCTGACATCCATCTTGTCCTACAGCTCACGATAGTCGCTTGGGCGTACTCTTCGCCCACGGTTCTGGTGGCGATTGGGGTTGAGCGGTTTGCGGAAATACGCATCCTCATCGGGCTGCATACCGCCCATGCCGGCTGCAGCCTGCATGTTTCCCATGCCCATTCCCATTCCCATGCCCATGCCCATGCCGCCCATGTTCATACCCATATTGGGAGCGTTGGGACCGACATTGAAGCCATTGGCATTAGGACCGCCAGCCCAGTTGTTCTGGCCACCTCCACGGGAATTGTTAAAGTTGTTGTTGAATCCTCGATTGTTAGCATTCCAGTTGTTCTGGTTGACACCGCTTCGACCGGCATTAAAGCCGTTGTTGAAATTGCCATGTGGGCCTCCCATGTTGCCCATGTTTCCCATGTTACCCATGTTGTTCATGTTGCCCATGTTGCCCATGTTGCCCATACTGCCACCGTCCATATTACCCATTCCCATGGGCCCGCCCATCGAGCCCATGCCCATGTTCATGCCCATCATGCCCATCATGTTCGGTCCCATAGGAGGCATGTTCATGGCTCCCGGATTCATCATGTTAGGCATGTTCATCATAAATGGCATCATAGGCATGTTCGGCATATTCTGCATGCCCATTGGAAACATGTTGTTCATTGCCTGGCGCTGCTGTTGCATCTGCATAGCCCGCGGGGCCTTGGGGATACGTGGGTTTTGCTGCAGTTCATCAACAGGGCGCTTGCGTTTCTGAGAGTCATTGGAGCCTGTTGATCCAGGGCCCTTGGGCGCTACAACAGTTGTGGAAATAGTAGTGGCGTTAGAAGAGCTAGTAGTGTCTGTAGCAGTGCTTGTGCTAGCAGCTGTAGGGGACTCTTCACAAGTGCCATTAGCTGGCTCTGGTGACGGGGCCTTGGCACTGCCATTAGCACTACTGCTGCCATTATCTTCAGGCTGGGGTGTACCTTGAGCCGAACTTGATACATCCGTAGCTCCTACGTCTTGGGACTTTTCAGATTTGGCCGGCTCAATGGTAGTACCAATGACGCCAGCCGTGATAGAAGCATTAGAGGGAGAATCGGGTGCAGCTGAAGGTGCACGTGTAGCACGAGTTTCGACATACTCTTTAATCTTAGCCACCATATCCTCATCGGGCTTTAGATCATCAATCAAAACATTGTCTGCATGACAAGCAGGGCAAACAAAGTCGCTGAACATCAGAGCATTCGTGATACAGTCATTACAGAATGTCTTGCCGCAGCAAGGAGTCTTGGTAGGCTCAACAAACATCTTTTTGTCGATGGAACACTCCAGTCCCCGCTCTTGAAGATCCTTGTTCCCCGACGTCTCCAACTTCGATGCCTCTGCCGATGTCTTGGCCTTGGCCTGGAAGCGCTCCCACGAGGCCTTGTCTGGCCGGGCAATCACATAATCTCCATCAGCGTTCACCATTACACCTGCCGGCCGTTTCCCTTCCTCATCATCACCCGACTTGGCCAGAACAACTGATTTGTCTACGGTAGTTAAAAATGACCGCGGAATACCAGTGGTGCGCTTGACACGGGGCCGATTGTCAAACTCAGGGTCATCGTTGGTAGGACATTGCTGGATCCAGTGACCCTTTTCGCTACAGCGATAGCACACGTAGCCGTTGGGAGGCTCGTGGTCAGGGACATTAGCGACACGCTTGTTTG
The DNA here is from genome assembly GCA_038382965.1 of Ceratocystis huliohia. Classification (NCBI taxonomy): domain Eukaryota; kingdom Fungi; phylum Ascomycota; class Sordariomycetes; order Microascales; family Ceratocystidaceae; genus Ceratocystis; species Ceratocystis huliohia. Next base: position 84,856 of record JAXCEX010000093.1, on the reverse strand, counting down.
TGGGTTTCACATAAACTGGTTGTTGGCTATGTGAGAAGACGAGTTAGCAAACAAGAAACTTGATGGGGACAGGAAGACAAAAACAAAAGAACATACTGTGCCATCTCTTCCTTTTGAACAGTCCATTGGGCTGATTGAGCAGCAAACATGGCCTTCATCTTCTCCTCTTCCGTCATGTTTTCATTGATTTCCATGACAGGCGCGGGAACCGGGCCGGCTGAGGGCTTTACTGGTGCGCCAGGCTTCTGAGCATCTTTTCTGAAGCGGGCATTAATGGGCATCTTGCCCGAGATGTAGCGGGCCGCACGACCAGCTCCAGGGCGGATTGGAGGCAGGCGCCGTGCCACAACAGTGGTAGAACGGGGGATTATAGTAGTATCATCGTCATATTCTAGACAAAACAAGTTAGTGGAAGTTAGCTTTTGTGATATATTTGCGTGAAAATAGAGCAGCTCAGCTTACCTTCAGCATTGTCATCAGTGTATATGGCAAGATCAAAGTCAGTACCATCTCCAAGGCCGCTCTTAGTGATGATTTCACGCTTGAGTTCAAATACGCTGATACCAGTGCCATCAAACTCGACTCGCGTGGGCTCTTTTTGCGACTTGAACTTGAAGAAGACGGAGGAAGACATTGTGGAAGGCGAATATGAGGGTAGGGGCGAGCGACTGAGTTTCAAGAGTATGAGCGAGTGATTGCAAGTGAGTTTTAGCCTATGACTATATCACCTATCTAAACACGAACTCAGTAAAAGGGAGGGGGGAAATAGCCTATACCTATACAAAGGTTGGAAGGTGAATATCAAAGTGAACGGGGGATGTCGGTTAGGACAGGAGAATAGGGCAATGATTCCGGAGACAATGGAAAGAGACACCGTTAAACCGTTAGCAAGACCAAATAGTCTAACTGGAAGAAATATAATGAATGCTCGAAGATTTCTTTTTTTTTTTTTTGCACTTTCGTCTTTTTTGAAGAAAAGAAAGCAGAAGCGATAATAGTCCAAGTTGATCCAGTGGGTGGGTATTGATTGGTTTGGTTGCCCTGCCAGAAGATGCCAGAAGAAGCTCACAAAAACCACAAAGACCACCAAGATTCAGAGAAAAATACCAGCAGCTCTTGCGCGTGTTCACCTAGTGACCTGAAAGCAGCAGTAGACCAGAAGCAGCCCTCCCCAGGATGACCAACTCCAAGCTCAAATGCCCGTAAGAAAAATAAATCCTCCTCCAATACGACAAACTGCAGAATGGTTATTCAGGTGAGAAAAAACGATGATAATATGGGTGTATTGTGTATGCGGGAAAGCAACAGAATGAGATGGAAAGATACTAGAATTCGCAGGAACACTGTTAAAGCCACACACGAAAAAATATTGGTGGCAGCAGAAGAGAATGTGACACGTAAACTATCGCCAAGTCGCAGATTACAATAGGGAAATAAAAGAGAAATGGCGTGTGCGCAACAAGGACAATAGGGGAAGGGGAAGAGAGGGCACAACGAAGAAATCAGCACCGCCGCGGGCAAAAATAAAGGGAAAAAATCGCGAGATCTCGATAACCCGATTATGATGATTGTCGTCGATTATCGATGTGGATTATGATGAGTCGTCGATGTCGATCGTCGTCTTTGTCGTCGGTCTAGAGCGTCAATTCAATTTAGAGTAGGACTGGAGATGAAGGAGGGAAGAAAAAAGAGATAGATGGGGAAGCACAGTCACAAACTTAAGACTTGGGTCCTGTTCCCGTCAGTATAATAAATGACTAATCAAATGCGATTTTTGTCGCGTCTAATTTTGCACATGGTCACGTGATATAGAATGGCTTCAACTAACCCTTAAGAGCATGATGAAACCATAAGAAACAGGAGAGATTACTTTCACAAGAACGTCAGGTCATGTCATTTCGACTGTGATTGCCATTATTGCTTGTGTCATCAGGTCAAGCTAATAAGTCGATATGGACTTGTCGCATTGAATTTGAATTGAACATAGTGTAAACAAAATAAATTAATTATCCTTTCCCTCATGTTGCTGTTCAATATGTCGAGCCAAACGATTAGGTGAAGTCACACGTTTTTGTAGACAAACATTCAAGCTCGGCGGGGCCCTTTGTAGGCAGGTGCAGACAAGGTAAAACTGGAGCTTTCGTTTGTTTGTCTGGTAGTTGGGTGTGGGAAAAATGAAAAAAAAAGCAAGCAAAGAATTTGAATTTTTTCCCTTTAGCTGAAAAAGGAAAGCGTTATCTGATTCTAGATTTCCTGCTCCTCTATTCGCTGGTTTTGGCTTCGTAACTACTGATTTTCATTTTCCATTTCCATCCGCACAACGACAGGGACGCTAGTGGCAGGTTGGTAGCCAAGCATGGACGATAATGGCAATAGGGCTACCGCCTGGAGTGGACTGTGAAAAGAAGTTTGCGTTAGAGACTTCCCTGTTTGAGATTTGCTTCTTTTTGTTATTTTTTCTTTTTTTATGTTTGCGAGAGGCTATTAGCGGCATTATAGCTCACCCGCATCTACTAGCGCTGTAACATTGGGGTCCATAGTGTACCTACAACACCTTTATAGCATCTCCTACAGCACATTCTATTACAGCATTACCCCCCCCCCCCATTCGGCATAGCAATATGCCCCGCACCATTCTTCTCTCCAAGTCCCCGCGGCTTAGTACCTTGAACAACTGCACCAAAAGGCCCCATCACTATATACCCTCTGGGTCCCGCGCGCTTTCCTCGCCCTCACTTTCCTCAGTTTTCCGTCCCTGTGGTTTTCCATCACATCTTTTGTCTTCTTTGAATTCTTCTGCCTGCCTTCCCTTGCATCAGCTATCACCATTGTCGTTTCCCGCTGCTTCAACAACATCGTCTCTCATTTTCGCCCGTTCATATCTTACTGATTCCATTCGCTCCCATCAAGCCCGCAAACTTAAAATGGCTCCCCAGCTGGATGGCTTCTTCAAGCAAGTCGACGATTCGACTGACCACTTTATCGAGCGTCTGCGTAAGGCAGTGGCCATCCCCTCGATTTCTGCTGAAGAGGCTCGCCGCCCCGATGTCGTTCGTATGGGCCAGTTCCTTGCTGATGAGCTCAAGGCTCTCGGCGTTACTGTTGAGCTCCGCGAACTTGGTGAGCAGCCCGGAAAGCCCGGTCTGCAGCTTCCCCCCTGTGTTCTTGGCCGCTATGGCAACGATAAGAACAAGCGCACTATCCTAGTATACGGCCATTACGATGTCCAGCCCGCTGAGCTGAGCGATGGCTGGGCTACCGAACCTTTTGACCTGACAGTCGATGAAAAGGGCCGCATGTTTGGCCGTGGGTCGACTGATGACAAGGGACCAGTGCTTGGCTGGCTCAACGCCATTGAAGCTCACCAGAAGGCCGGTATTGAGTTCCCCGTTAATCTACTCATGTGCTTTGAGGGCATGGAGGAGTACGGCTCTGAGGGTCTGGATGACTTGATCAACGCCGAGGCCAAAAAGTGGTTTGCTGATGCCGATGCCGTTTGCATTTCTGACAACTACTGGCTGGGTACCAAGAAGCCTTGTTTGACGTACGGCCTGCGTGGCTGCAACTACTACTCGATTGAAGTGTCTGGTCCTGGCGCTGACTTGCACAGTGGTGTGTTTGGCGGCACTGCCCAGGAACCCATGACGGACCTTACTAAGATTATGGGGGAGCTGGCTAGCAATGATGGCAAGATTAAGATTCCTGGCATCATGGAGCAGGTTGCTCCCGTCACCCCGGAGGAAGAGTCTTTGTATGATAGCATTTCCTTCACCATGGATAACATATATGAGTCTCTGGGCAGCAAAACCACTATTCACGATGACAAGAAGTCGACTCTCATGGCCCGCTGGAGATATCCATCGGTGTCTTTGCATGGTATTGAGGGTGCGTTCTCGGCACCCGGTGCCAAGACTGTCATCCCTGCCAAGGTCATTGGCAAATTCTCAATCCGTACAGTCCCCAACATGGAGATTGACAAGACCAACGAGCTGGTGTGCAAATTTGTGGAGGAGCGCTTCGCGGCACTCAAGAGCAAGAACACGCTCAAGGTGTACCCCCAGCACTGCGGTAACTGGTGGGTTGCTTCTCCCAAGCACTGGAACTTTTCGGCTGCGGCCAAGGCTGTTGAGCGTGTGTGGGGTGTTGAGCCCGACTTTACCCGTGAGGGTGGCAGGTGAGTTGATTAGAGCATTGCGACTGTAATCGCTTTGACGCCTGACATTACTGATATACGCCGGAACACTAACTTTTATTCTCTTTAGTATCCCTGTGACCCTGACTTTTGAGCAGGCCACTGGCAAGAACGTTCTCCTGCTTCCCATGGGAAGCTCGACCGACGGTGCACACTCGATCAATGAGAAGCTCGACAAGCGCAACTACATTGAGGGCATCAAGCTTCTTGGGGCCTACCTGCACTACGTCGCCGAGGAGCCGCTGGTTTAAGTGGAGTTACCTAGTTTGGAAGCGTCGTTTTGTGTCATTGTTGTGTCAAGCATGGATAAGAAAGTATGTAATATTATGTGTAAAAAGGACATGAAAAGGCGGGGAAAAGACTGCGTATAGGTGCATACTCAACCCCTCCTGTACTAGACAACAAATTCAACCCCGTACTTAAACAACAAAAAGCAGCAGCAAAGCAATCCATAGGAAGAATGACCAAGTCTACACTAGCCGGGGCACCGGATTACATGCGAGGACCTCATTTGGGTCTGCAATGGACCCTGAGACATGGAACTCGTCATCTGAGCGAGTCAATTCCCATGGTGAATATACATAGGTGCGACCCTCTTCCAGACAATACTTGCCAATTTTGTACTGAGCCTCGTCCGAGACAGCGTCCAGATAGTACCAGCCAACATAGCGTTTGCATCCTAGACAGTTGACGTTGGCGATTTTGTGCCATCCCGTCGTCAAATCGCGTGTTTCCACCTGTCCCTCCATCAGGTTGTCTAGCTTTACGGCAGCACCCACTCCGGCCTGGCTTGGCGGTGCGACTAGCATGCACCGCCCGTGACGTCCATGAAAGCCCCAACTGACAATTAGCTGCTGGGGGGCTAGATCGGTGTGGCAGGCGTTGCAGCGGACGACATCGGGAGCAACGCGGCGTACTAGATCTAGATGTGGCGGCGGAGCGGACGGTAGGTCTGGGTGGGCGTAGGGATTGGCCGTGGGGAGGGATTCGTTGGCGGTGTGGGCTATAGTCGGAAGGGTTGGGGGGGTGGTAGTGGCTGTCGGGGAACAGCTGCGGCCGGATTTATGGGACACAAGCCCGCGTAGGAGTAGCGATGCAGACGGATTGGGCACAAAGCGTTTGGGCTCTCGCAAACGATTGCGGGTGGGGCTTTTTTTGGGCTTCCTGAACTGCATTTTTGAGCGAGAACCAAGAAAAATGTGGGGAAGGGGAAAGGGGGGGGGGGGGGCGTATTGGAGGATGAGAGAATAGAGAAGAACAAGAAAGAAGGTGGGGGAGCAGGTGCTAGGACAGCTGCGTTGCTGTTTTGGGGTTGTTGGGGTGCAGTCAGAACAGCAGGTAAAACAGACGGCCGTCAGTGGTATGTGCGAGCAGCCGGCGTGCAAGTGTAGAAGCGGTGGAACATGTGGGAGTAGCGGTGACTTGGATGGGCGGCTGGCTGGCAGGGGAGAGGAGGGCATTACTGGGAAAATGCAAGCGTGGAGATAGGGGAATGTAAATAGGGCAGACAGAGTGGGAAAGGAGAATGGACCCAGGCTATAAAAGACATCGAACTACGGGCCACAGTAATTGTGCTGGGTGCAAAGGCAGACTCTAGTAGTGTAGTCTAAGACAGATAAAACGCTTGATGTGTCTCTTGTTGTCTTTGGAAGGCTGCGTCTTTGGGCTTAGTGAGCCCCTATAATGGAGTAGGCACTAGCAATAGCACTAGTAACAGCAAACAGACAAGCTGGAAGGCCCGAAGAGAGACAGCGTGCACTGGAGACGAATCAGCTAGAGGGCAAAAGTAAAAGTGGAGACATTGAGCAAGGGAGGGAGGGAGTAGGAGAAACGCTAGAATTGATGTTTTAGTACAAAGGTAAGACAAGACAGGCTAGCCCAACACTGCGAGGAGGGCAAAGTGGCAGCTAAGATAAGATGCTTGGCTGCTGGATGGCGATGATAGTCTGTCTGTCTGCACTAAAGCTTTGTCCTGCTCGGGTGCTGCCCTGTCTATGCACGGTAGGGCCTCGCTAGTTTTCTTGTCAAGGGGTAGGTCTCACAGCATTGGAGGAATCAGTAGGTGGCTAGAGATAAGCAGCCGGTTAGAGGCGTGAAGATGAGCCGTAGGCCGTGTGGCACCATTTGATGCCCAACTGGCGTGTGCAGATGTGTGGCAACGGAGGAGATCACAAGCCGTCAGAGCTTACAGGGCAAGAGGACCACTGGTCTTTCAGGAGGGGTGGCCCTCTTTCCTTTTTAGTGGCCAGGCTCTCCTTGTAGTGGCTGTTTCCACTGCCGTGCCTTTGTTTGACACTCATGTCTGGCGGGTTTCTGCTTACATAACCCCTGCTTTCTGCTGGGCTCTTTCCATATTCTTCTGCGGCCCTTGCTGTTTGTTCTTGGCACCTGCTTGCTTGGAGGAGAGGAAAAAAGGATGGAAAAATCTAGATAAGCTGAGAAAATCGCTTCTTATTTTCCTGCGTCTTTTTCTCCCTTTCCTCTTCTACTCGTTCCTTGACCAACAGTAGCAAATCACGTCAACCCACAGCAACCAATCTATCAGTACCAACCCACACGTCTACATTCTGCTTTTTTTTTTTTTCAACATCTTCTACACACTCATCAGCCCTTCAGTATAACATATAAAATAACCCTGACTCATCGCAATTTCCTCTTGTCAGCGCCGCAAAACATCCGGTTCTTCTGACTACACCCAGTTTTCAACTCGCTATCCACCGACTGTCTCACTTTTTGACAGCCTCTCAGCCTCTCAGCCTCCTTCTCTTTCGACTTCCTTGCTTCCCGAAAAGCGCTAAAGAAGCAACCCTCTACACCACCCTCATCAAGTACCCGCTTTCACGCTGGAACATCAATAGCCATGGCGCAAATGAAAAATTCCAGTATGGCCCGTAATAATAATTACGCTATCAACAACCCCGTTATAAACGCCGCCGCTTCTGTCGCCAGTCCCGGTGCGGCTTCCCAGCCTGCCTCTGTCCTGGCCAGCTGCTACATTGTTGACTCTTCCGCCTCCGTAAACGGCCTCCACTACTCTACTACCGGGGTTTCCGGTAAGTCCTCACGCTTCCCTAGGCTCTCCAGGCTCTCCAGCCAACGCAATCTCCCAATAAGCCACCCTCACAGCCTTTTGCTGCTATTCGCCTACTAACTTTTGCATCTCTAGGGGCCGAGTGGTATTCCTGAGGTCCCTTCCTCAGGCGTACCTTCACCTCCATCAAGTCCCCCCCTCGCAGCTGTTAAGCCATCGTCGCACCAGATTGCTATTCTGCCCAAGCCTGGCCGTAGTCGTCATGCCAGCACGGGCAGCCGTAGCCGCGATTTGCGAGGGGGGGCTGCACTGACTATCAGGGAAGATTGTGAGAGATTCTTCTGCGAGACAATGGCCGCTGTGTTCCTGGGTGAGAGGAACACCATCGAGTCTGTCTCCGGCCTGACCGGTGCATCGTCATCATCATCGTCGGCATCCTACCTATTGACTCCGCCCGACGATCTTCCGTTTGGTGGTTCTGGTCCTGCAGCCCGAAACTATCGGCATCGCCATTCGCACATGGCCAAGCCGCCCGTCATTGCCTGGGCTGAAATCTGGGACTTCCAGGGTGGTGCTAGCTTCCGGGCCTTTGTTGCTGATAACCGGGGCGTCAAAACCCTGTTTATCTTTTTCCACAACAGTGTGGTGCATCTCGACCTGAAACCTGCGTAAGTGCAATTTAATGCATTTCCACTCCAACCGCCGATACTAACAATACCCATAGTCTCATGGCCATCATGGAGCTCGCCGAAGGTCCCCTGGGCTGCCACGACGTCGTTGCCTTGATCGACAAGTACACCGAACCTGACTCTGCTAAAGCACTGATGCGCAGTCTTCAGTGGGTTGGTTTCGAACTAACTACCCTGGAGCCATGGGCCAACCGCGTTGACGTTACTAGCGATCACTGGCACACTATGTGCATGGAAGTCTAAAGGAAACATGCCGAAACACCCAAGTTGGCCGTCCGTCTATCTTCTGTCTACCCACAACGACGGCCTCGTGCTTTGTTCCTATCCCTTAGCCTCCCTGTTTTTTTCTTTCTTTTTTTGTTTGTGCTTTTTCTTTGCTTGTTTCATTTTCTTGAGTGAGAGATATGTGCATCATGGGCGATAGTGCATCCCGACCTATGATTTTGACCTTTGTCGTTGTCATATGCCTTGTGTGTTTTTGTTGTGTTCTTGATTTGTATGTTCCCTTTCTTCATCTTTGGTTCCATTGCTTCTTGCTCTAGTTGTACATGTATACTATTGACTGTGCTTGCATGCTTCCACTTGTGCCAAATAAATCAGACTGTTATTCATCGTATTTCTTTTTCCTTTTCTGCTTGGCATCCTAGTATGTAGCTAGCTATTCTTGCAGATCGCCTCAAAGCTGGCCGAACATTCGTGATAGGCAACTGTGCATCTTCAAAGACTGCTTGGGAGTACCTCCTGTTGCTTTAAAAACTCCTTAACACGCCCACTCCCAAATTAGACACTATACTCAGAGCCCTCACGCTGAGCATCCAAGTAGCAAGATTTGTGGTCATCCGCGCCTGACACGGTCGACAGAACCTAGCCCCTAGACACGGGGTCGGTAGTCTCGTTCCATGGACCCTTCACCAGCGAGGTTCTCCGCACCGCTCGCGTGGTGGCTGTGGAGCTGATAAATCTTGCGAGTCAGAAAGAACCGCAAACCAGCTGGCTCTAGGTCTAGCCACATTCACGTCCTTCTGGAGAAAGACAAGCTCTCGGCCGCGATGAAGACTAGCGGCCTCAGCAGCAAAAGCAAAAACGCTGCTCGCATGGAAGCAAGGCCCAAATGAACTAAGAAAAGGCCTGCTAGAAACGATCACTCTGCCACATACCGCCCTAAGGCGGCTTCTCAAACATACGCTAATGTATTGGCTGCTCCTAGTAGAACTACGAGCAAGATATAAACTGCAATAAAAGGGCTCCGGCAAAGGTAAGAAGAGAAGGAAAGAAAACCCTGCAAAGGTGGACTTTTGGATCTTCCTGTGTCTGCCCCTGTGCTCGCTGTCAGGTACCCGAGCAAGCCAAAACTGGACTTGCCCCGAGCTTCAAACCTGTAGATGCCATGGAGTCAGCCCTAGGTATAGACCACGCGTGTTTTCTAGTCCGGGCGCAACCCGGACTTTCCCCTGATAAAGTCAATAGTCCCCTCTTTCAAGAAGCTACTGATCGATGTAGAACTTGCAGACACTAGGTGGCCTGAGAACAGCCCGAATAGCCCTTCAGTCGCCCTGCATCCACGGACACCTACAGCAGCAACCCTTTTTACACCTTGGCAATTTAAAGTGGTGCTACTTTCACGGAGGTTGTGAGCCTCCCTTTGACTACTGTTTGTATATACTAAGCTGCCTATGAATATCTGGTCAGCTTTCCTTGAGTCGTGGGAGCTAGGGGCCTTGCTGGAATCGGAAATCTTGGCTTGGGCGCCTGTCTGGGAACTCCTCTCAAGCTTTTCCTTCTTAGACAGGCGAGTTCTAGGCTGGCTTTTTGCGGCCTGCTCTCGGAACGGAGGCTTTGGGGTCTCGGGCATAAGAACATTTCTCCTGCGGGAAACCAAAACTCCCCTGGAATGTTCTGCTACCACCCGAGAGGCAAACGTAGTTTGGGACTCCCACCCCGGTAGCCGACCCGAAACCGCTAGCCCCACTGAGGAGTCCGTTGTACTTACCCTTCGTTTTCTAGACCATCAATCTTGATAGCTTTCTTGGACGATTCCAGAGTGCCTCAACATCCAACTGTCTGTGTAGCAGGGCCAGGTCTATGTGGCCTGACCCACAAAAAGACGTTGGACATAACAATAGTAATAATAATAATAATAAAAATAATAATAATTTAACAAAAGTACAGCAAACTCCATACATATCTACGTCATCATACGTCTTTATGGCACCTCGCCTCCCATGTTCGTAGATTCTTTTGTAAGCCCCTTCATTTTTATCCCTACAGCGTTTGTAAAACCCGCAAACTCTACAACTCTGCCTCAAACTGTCGCACCTGGAAGCCCTTTCCTTTCAGGTAATCCTTAACCTGTTTCACCGTGTATTCGCCGCGGTGGAACATTCCCGCTCCCAGCGCTGCGTCCGTAGCCGTTTGCTCAAACACATCAGCAAAGTGATCTGGCACACCAGCACCACTAGATGCAATGACTGGGATACGCACTGCCCCCTTAACCTGGTTGATTAACTCCATATCGAAGCCGCTGTTGGTGCCATCCTTGTCGATGCAGTTAAGCAGGATCTCGCCACATCCCATAGCCTCGACCGCCTGAGTCAGCTGCACTACATCGAGGTCGCGCGTCTCACGTCCGCCCTTGATTGTGCAAGCGTACCAGCACAATGTCTCGCCATTAGGGCCCGGCGTGGCCGTAGAAATAACGTGATGCGGTGCAGCAGCAGCCTCTGACGTCACATACACTCGCTTCGGGTCCACGCTGACCACTACGGCCTGGTTGCCGTAGGCAGCAGAGATCTGCTCAATAGCGGTAGAGCCCGACTTTTTGCGGCCTGCAGCGTAGTACTCCTCAGCAGCAATAACGGCGTCCGACCCTATCGATACCTTGTCGGCACCCGACTTGAAGTACATGGTAGCAATATCCAGGGCTGAAACCTTACTGCCGTCAACATCGACAGTGTCACGGATTCCGCCACCAATAGTCAGTGGCACAAATACCGTTTCACTGGTCAGCTTGAGGATGTCCAACATCGGCACATCGGCTACTGGCAGATCACGGAAGCTAGTGATGTTGAGAAAGGTCACCTCGTCGGCGCCCTGCTCATAGTACTTCTTGGCCATTTCTACCGGCTTGCCCAGATTGCGCACATTGCCACCGGCGTCTGCCTTCTCGCGCACATCGTACTGGTCGCCCTTGGTCACCACAAGATCACCCTGGTCGTTAGTACGCACATCGAGACAAGCAATGACACGGCGCGTCAGCGAGTCACGGAAAAGCTCAGGCGAGAAGCCCTCGGCTGAGCGCGCAAGAGTCGCCGGGCCGGCGCCACTAAGGAAGTCACGCAGGGTGCGCAGACCTGCCACGCCGCTCTTCTCGGGATGGAACTGCGTAGCGAAGATATTCCCTTTAGCCACAGCGCCAACAAATGTCTCGTTTCCGTAGGTGCCCACGGCCACAGTCCAGCCAGCAGCTTCTAGCTGGCCCGGCACATAGGGTGCCATGTACGAGTGCACATAGTAATACTTGGACTCGGGTCGCAAGCTGTACATGGACAGGCCGCCAGTGGTGGCATCGTTCCAGCCAATGTGCGGCACTGACTTTGAAGACTCGTCAAAGAGCTTCAGTGTGGTCGGCACAATTCCCAAGCCCTTGACACCAGGTGCCTCTTCTGAGCCCTCAAACAATGCCTGTTGGCCAACACAGATGCCCATGAACGGCTTGCCGTCGGCAATGTGCTTACGAATGGGCTCCAGAAAACCACCAGTTGAAAGCTGAGTCATGCAGTGGCCAAAATGGCCCACACCCGGCAAGATGAGTTTCTAAAAAGCATTAGCCAATGTGATTCATGTATGGGCAGGGACACTTACATCGGCCTTCTCGACGTCACCCGGGGTCTTGACCCACTCAACGCTGTAGCCAACAGCCTCAATAGCGTTGACCAGACTCCGGATATTGCCGGCAACGTAGTCGAGAAGATAGACCTTGTTAGAGGACATGGCTGTGGATATAAGAGAATATAAGGATACAAAAAGTACAAGACGACCGGTGCTCCGTTCTTCGGACAAGGCTCTTCAGACCCTAGAAGCTTTTGTGTGCAAAGACAAAAATAGCGGGAGATACGACTCGACCACCAGTAGGAGTAAACAGGAAATGCCCCAGAAATTGGCCTTTTTCTTCTCTTATATGCAAATAGACTGCACAACCTCAAATGACATGAGTCAATGTTTTGCTTGATGCAGCCAAAAAAAAGAGCCCATGCAGTTAAGCTAGGGTTTGATGGCTTTTCTGCCGACGACCCCTTCCTGCTGTCAGCTGTCCACAGCTGTCTCGATAAGACACTGATAAAAGCTTCCAACTTTCTTTGTCAAACTTAACCTCAACTTGCGACCCCATCGTCCCCGTCAAATCTATTCATTTGGCTAGCCGTCCACTCGCCCGCCATGCAACCCATAAAGACCCACGAAATGCTGGCGGGCGGCTTTACCCGCCCGTCGCCTAAACCCTACAAAACTGAAATCCCCACATACGATGACGAGGATGAATGGGAATATGAGTACTCCACCACCGAAACAGAGGTGAAGCACCAGTGCCGGCCCCGTAACAAGACCTCAGATCCTAATATTTACTCTTTAATCTCTGCCTCCAGACTTATTATTTGACGCTTGACCTTTCCATACCCGAATTTACTACGCGCGACTCCAGAAACATCGTCCAGGCCGGCCGTGGCGGCTACCTCTCCTCGTGGATTGGCGACCCGGAAAAAGGCAATGGCAATAGTTCTGAGAACAAGGCACGATACCGCTTTGCTGCCGATGACATCGATGAGGAGGACGACCAAGAGCTTCCTGAGCGCGAGGATCAGGACCCTGACGATATCGATACGTCGTCCATCGACCCCACACTCAAAGCCGTCGATGCCACTGCAGCTAGCATTAATGCTGCTGCAACAGACCCGACAACAGGCCCAGCAGACGCACCTAGCCACAGCCAAACAGACGGGGAGCATGCTATCAATATTGCCTCATTTGAAGCACCCCGTCGTAACGATCCAGATGCCGACGCTGGCGAAGTGCAGATTCTCGAATTACACTCCAAAACACCCATAATCGCCTATCGCGGGCGCATTTTCGAAGGTCAATGGGCCGAGAATTCAGGAACAGAAATGATATTTGCCGCGCAGGGTGGCGCTGAGTGTGACGACACGGGCGGTAGTGAATCACTACCACGTATCGACACATTGCCCGGTGGCGTCGACTTGCTTGCTGCCAGCTCTGCACGCATTCTCACAACTGAGCGCAAGATCCAGCCACGCCTGGACACAAACCTGGACGAGGTCAAATCACAGCTCGGTATTCGGGTTGTCGCCGGTCGCGATCTCAATGGTGATCGTCGCAAACAGGCCGCTTTCCTCGAGAACCTAATGGCTGTCAAGCGCATAAAGGGCGAGGCTGACTCCGTACCCGTGTTTGCACGCCCACCCATCAATAAGAACTTCCGAGACGACCGCGATCCGGATTGGAAGCCTCGACGGCGGAAGTTGCGCCCTGTTGAGGCCATCCCACGGATGGGCCGTACGGTTGTCATAGGCGGTGCAGTGGGCGACTCCAAGGCCACGGGAGAGAACAAGGACAAGGGCAAAGCGGTAGAGCCACAGGTAGGCGAAGACATTACGGGACAAGAGGCTGGGGCGGAAGGCATTACAGAAATGGAAGCAGAGGCACAGGCCGCAGAACCAGCTCAGTCCGTGGTCTTTCAGCCACCATGGCAACCGCGAGGTAGTACTGGGCCGGTTCCGTTCTTCTCGACACCGCAGTTCCGGCCACGCAGAAAAAAGCAGCAACTTCCCAATGCCGATGAGCCAAAGAAACAGCCACTAAGCAAAACGAGCCTGCCTGTGTCACGTTCAGCGCGTACGGCGCTTCTGTCAGAAGACCATGGTGTGAGTGTCTCGGGAGTAGTGGCTCTAGGGACAGGGGCGGGGACGGGAACAAAGCAAACTATAGGGCTAGCTTCGGGCAGTAAAGATAGCGAGACTGCGAAAGAAGACGAGGGTGGAGACAGAGAAGCAGAGCAAAATTCAGATGTAGACCATGATATGACGGGAGCATGAGAGTGCCTTGTCTACACCGGGAAAAGATATCATGAAGATACGATTTTCACATGCAATCACTTGCACACAACTAGCAGGCTTGTGCTGCATAAATAAGTCACAACTTCATGTCTATCATTTTTGTGCATAAAGTATAAATTATGGGGCCTTATCCAAATAAGGCAAGCAGCTTTCGGGGAACCCCGCGCTCGTAGCTCCACTTTTCTGCGGCTTGAAGAAGCTCCACTAACACTTGCGTACATATAAGCTTCCGAGATCCAGGTACAAACTTTGTTTCTTTACCTTGTGTGCTATTTCGTGCTCCTAAGCTCATAAGTCTTTCTAATCAGAGGGAATCCATACATTGTCCTCCGTCTCTTTGCTTCCACTTACTTGAACCTCGCCTCACCTTTCTACAACAGCTTCGAAACGCCCAGCCATGGCCGAAAAAGCGCCCATCACATGCCATGTGCTCGACACGACTGCCGGCCGACCTGCGTCTGGGATCAATGTGACTCTCACGCCTTCACCTACAACAACCACCACAAGCACACCATCCTTCAGCGCCACAACCGATGCCGACGGTCGCATCAAGCTGTGGAACACGGCGATCGACGTCGCACTGGCGGAAGCATCCGTGCAGGGCACACAGCCATCGCGCTGGACGCTGCGTTTCGACACTGGAGCATACTTTGGGCCCGGCAAGACATTCTTCCCCGAGGTTGTGGTGGTCTTCGAAGTGCAGCCGGGCCAGCACTACCATGTGCCACTGCTGCTTTCGCCATACAGCTACTCGACATACCGCGGGAGCTAAATGAGAAGATATTGTTTCACAGACTCCCTCAGGAGACGCAAATATTGATATCATGGATTACGAGTAGGGGGGCTTGTCTGGACGCGAATTGTTGTGATGAATCAACATGAACAGGCGCTTGGTTGGAATTTAGAGTCAAGTAACGCATACAGCGAAGAGAGCTTTCGAGAGAAAATCTCCCGAGAAATATAAATTTTAACGCTAACAGAGAAGGATGCTAGTGCACTGTAGTATACAAAGAAATAAACCCACCAGGAAGAACACAAAAAGAATGAACCCAGTAAACGAGTGTATGATGATGCATAGGAATGGAAACGAAAGGGAGACAAAACCGGGTCAAGGGCAGGTCGGGCTCTGAGTGCCGTGCCAACAAATAAAGAGACAAAAGAGAAGCAAAAACGATGGAAAAATGTAAAAAGTAAAAGTTCAACGCTGCGTAACGAGAGGCTAAGACACGACCAGCGATGTATGGTACTGGGGACGCAGCGCCTCAGCTAGGGAAGGGAAATGAGACACTGAAAAAAGATGACGTGGTGCAGATTAGAGAGGCTAGATTATGTTGAATAGCCCAATAGGAGTTGCCGAGAAGGTACGGTTTGTTTAGTTGCTGTTCTTGCGGCCACGGCTAAAGATGTGGCCAAAGCTGCGGCGACTTTTGTTGCCAAAGCTAGATCGCCGGGACTCTGAGGTGAGGGGTTGTTGGTCTTCGCCCAAGGCCATGTTGGCGTCTGTGCCACTCAGAGCCAAGTTCTGGCAAGCCACGCCAGTCCCAGCCAAGTCCTCGGGCAGTGAAGGGATCGATGTGTTGGCCGTCGGCACAGTTCGCAAGTGCAGCCCCTGTTCTGCGTCCTCACACTCGCGCACCTGATCGAGGCTCGAGACGGCGAAGCTAGACGACGAGGCAACTGACGATGATGGCGATGGTGTAGTGACGTGAGCAGTGCTAGGGCCGATAGCAGTTACAAGGGCTGAGTCAATGGTGAATCCAGAGCTGTTGTTACGGCCGTAGCGTGTAGTGCGACTGCGACCGAGGCTGAGATTGCGCTTCATCTGGCTGAGCTGGAACGAGCGGCGGGCCTTGACGACGAAGAGGCTAGGGTCGATATCTGAGGAGCTCAGCGTGGCATTAGGGCCAGTGTGGGCACCGGGGTAGGGGAGTGTGGTGTTGCCGTCTAGAAAGAGTTAGTGGTGTGATGAAAGCGGGCGAGCGGATATGGAGGGAGGAAGCCATACTGCCATTGAAGTGCTCCGGGAAGCCAGTGTCGCGGACAGGGCCGGTGGATCGAGAGGACATGATGGCGATGCAGAGAGAGCGAGGGTGAGAGCAAGTAGGTATGAAGCGATGTATTGGTAGTAATGCTGGGTGAGTCGATGTAAGAGACGTCGTGAGAAGGTCGTTAGAGCTTTTTGCTAATGATATATGGATTAATAGAAGAGATAAAATATTGCCAGTTTTCAGGGACAGAATCAACGAGTGAGAGAAAAACTTGCACAAGCCACGGAGAGCGAGTCAGTATATATATATATATATAAGCTTCCAATATGTATGTTGTATAATCTGCAGTAAACGAGCCACCAAGGCGAATAGCGAAGATCAAAAGTGATGGAAGCCAAGAGACATTGGGGGAAAGGGAGAAAAGAGAGAAAAGAGAGACAACAAGCGCTTAGGGTTTTCAGGGACGCACAGACCCAGACACAAGCAGCAAAAAAATAATCAATAAATTTCAGTCGTGTTTTGTCCCCCGATTTAATTTGCAGACAGGCCCAACGAGAAGCTAATAAGGAGAGGCGAAAAACTACCTGATAATCTTGCCAATTTACCAGGTCATAACGAGTTTTTTTGTCACAATGCTTGTGTGAGTCTTGCTTCGTTGAGAACCCCAACTCCGCTAACTGGCTAGAAAGAAATTGCGTCTGGAAATAGGGAGCAAGTTCAGGACCCCGAGACGTCCTTTTAGGGCTTTACATACCCCCCCCCCCCCACATTCTAACCTCTCGCCGTCGCTGGCCACCCTCGACACGGCCTCACTTCTCCCCCATGCACCAAGACGAAAATACCACGTTCAACTCAATAAAACGGCCTGGACTGGCCGTGACAAGTCCAAACTTGCATGACTAAAAAGACCACAAAAACAGACCCGCTTGCGCATGTCCAGCTTCAGCTATGCGTGAACCCGGCTATAAGACAACAACCCGTTTACATAGTCAGTGACGTTTATATTGTGTCAGTCGAAGCGCTGCAATAAACGCCAAGCAAAAAAGAAGGGCAAGAAATGCCCAGCAGGAGAGAGGCATGAAATGGGCAGGGAAGGGAAGAAAGAAGGATCAACACACAACAACCTCTGCTTGGCTGGCTTGGCATGGCCGTTGGTAGCCTTGGCCTTGTGCCAGGCAGACTTTTACGCCTATAGCCACTGGCTATATACATACATATCACCATGCAATGGAGAAAAACTCGCGATAAGACTTATCCTGATATGGCCTCGCCCTCTATATTGATATGGGGTCGGGACTTATGACTACCAGGCCAGATAAGGCTTCAGTTCTCCTTTATCTTCACGATTCTCATAACCATAACATACCCAACTTCCTCCTCCTTTCCCCCTTGGCTCTGTCCGCCCTGTCCCCCTCCTGGTCCGTGACCAACATGCCAACAATCCGCACCTACGTTTTTTCTTCTTTGCACAACTCTTTTTTGGTCTTTTTTCTCCGTAGCTCTCTTTCATGCATCTTGCATGGCCCGTTCTCGCGTCTGGTCTTACTCTTGCAGTTGGGAGTTTTAAGCCATATTCTTGCTGCCTTGGAGGGGTTGAGCAGTCCATTAGTCCCCAATCTGAAATGTATGCAAATATAAATCCTGGACTTCTGTAACATGTAAATCTTCATCCACCCTATCCCTCATCCCCCATATGCTATCTCATCCAAACGTTGGCCTGGGTCGTGGGTGGCCTCCCGCCAATATCATCAAAGGACCTTGTTTCACACACAGTGACCCTAACCCTATAAACACGACATGACCTACCCTGGCCTCTCCCTGACCTCACCCGGCTCCATCTCCCTACAGCGTCTCGACATCTCCCAGCCTTTGCAGACCTGACCTGTGCATGATGTTCGATCAGCGAGTAGTCGGCGCTAATATGTCTCGGGGGGATAAAAAACTTCAAGATCTTTGCATACATTCCTGCCAGCATAGCGTGCCACCGCCAGTTGCTCTGTTCATTTCTCCCTTTTTGTTGCTTGTTCTTGCTCGCTTCCCATCGTTTGCTCTTCGTAGTGCTTCCTGTCTTCTCGAATGCATGCATCCATGCAGAGCTTCAGCTTGACCAGAAAAGGCCTGGCCAGTCCATGGACAGCAAAGAGCGCAAGGGAATGTAGGATGGGGATGGGGGATGGGGAACTCACGCATAAGACAATAGATGTACAACAAATCCGTTCGTCCTGTTATGAACTCCGACCCAAGAGCATCTGCCTTCTCCAGACTGTAGTTTTATTTGTAATAACGGGCCCCCCTTTAATCTTTGTCTCTGTTTTTCATTCGTTTTCCCGTTTCACTCAACGCCTATCGGCAATACGACAGCCTGCTCTAGACGGAAGCGGCTGGATAATGCCGTCTTCTGACACCATTCCCAGGAGCTTGAAGTTGACTTGAGTGTATTTTACGTTTGCGGGAGTCGCCAAGATCTAACGACATTGGGCTTTCTGCGCTCACATTCACATGATGTTGTATTTCTGAACACTTACCCGGCGGGGTTAATTTTAGTTTTACTATTCTGTCTACCATTGTATTACTTGATGTCTATCTGCTGTCGTTATGACTTTTTTTTTCACAAGTTGTCCTTATTCAACGTCTACATCAAACGACGCTGGATTAGCTACCGTCCGTACAGAATCGATACTGCGCAGGGCTGGCTGCAGATTCTTTGGGAGAGAGAAGAGCGTATGCTTCCAAGCAAGCCTGTTGCTCGCCTTCATCCTATCGTCATCGCAGGAAAAAATAAAAAAAATAAAATAAAAAATAAAGTGGACAAAAACGGAAAGAACAGTCACATTTTTATCCCCACGTTTCTCCGTTCTGGCTTGTCCCCTGTTAGGTTGTTAGGTATGTGTCTACTCGACATGCTCTCCATTTTGGCTCCTGTTTCTCTGCCTCGTAGCGTTACCCATGCATTTCCATGGGTGGCTGAGGTCCTTCGGTTTGCCACAGTTTGTCACTTGGCATTTTGTTTCGGCGCTTTAGTGTGGTATTGTTGCTTAGAGTCGCTATGTCCGGAGCGCGCGCGCTGCCTATGATTTGGCGACGGAGCCTTGATGTAGCCCTTTCATCCAGTTTACGTTGAATGGCTTTGGGAGTCCCGGCGCCCCTCCAAGGTGACTTGTGTTTAGGCAATCGTGTCTCACCCAGTTCTTGAAATCGGCCCTGAATGTATCGTTCTGCCGGCGTCTCGCCGTCGCTAGGGACATCGTCATCTTGGTAACCAGCAAATCTGCGCTCTTGCAGCCTGCTTTGACCAGCTGGTCTACTGTCTCGCTTCCTGGGACTTTGCAGTGCCCTGGAACCCAGTACACCCTGCCGACTGCTTTGTCTGGTGCTAGGCTTTCCGGCCCGCCTTCCCACCTTGCGAGAGTGCGCCAGATCTCATCGACCTCGGGCCGAGGAGTGTCTGGCTTCCTCATTCGCTTGCCTATTCACTTTTCTACCCCAAGGTTATCCGCACACAGTTTCAGACCCTCTGTTTGTGCTGGGGCAGCTTCAGCTGTGATCTTGACTACTCTGAGGGATGTGATTGCTTCCGCGTCTGCTATCTCTCTGCATCTACCACATGCGCCGTAGCCTTGTGCTAGAAACTCTCCTCTATGGTACGCGGCCTAGCCGACTCTAGTGTCACCGCCACCGTTGTGCAACTCATCTGAGTGCACCCAGATTGTGTCCCGTGATTCCTTGTCGAGCAGGCTTGGGTGAGCCTTGGCCGCCTCTTCCTCGGTCAGTCTTTCTGCAAGCGGATTGGCCGGCCCTTCCATCACTGGCTGGATTTTGGTAGAATCTCTGATTAAGCATGGGATAATTGCATTTTCCTTGCCTACAGTAACGCCTACTGTCGTCAGATATAGGGAATGTCTGTTGCACATGGGTGCCTGTATCACGCCCGCCCGTATCATTTCTTGACGCATGATTTCTAGGCTTGAGAAAGTCGAAAGCTTGCATAGGTTCTGCATGCTTGTCGTTTTAGAGACTAGCAAGGTAGCCCGAATTTTGTCGCGGACCACAATCTCCAGTTTATCCCTCGCTGTCTTCGCCGCAGGGTGCCATATGTTGCTGTGGCACCACACAAGCCTTCATGGCTTGCAATGTAAACTTTGGTGTGGAACTCCGCAATAGACTCCGCTGAAATGCCGAAGCACGTTGATATTTTTCTGGGTCCTCGCCATTGTTGCTTTGCAATGTATTTTGAAGCTTAGGCTAGGATCCTACCGGCCAGCCGGACCCCCAGCCACTTCACTCCCTTCATTGGAGTCAGCCAGGTTCCGTCTGGAATTTGGAGCTCCGTGTTCATGCCCGCAGTATTGCGTCCTGTGTGCAGATTCATGAATCCCGTTCCGCTCTAGCCAATCTCCAGATCGTTCTCGCTGTATCATCTCGTCGCTGTCCTCAGCTAGTATACAACCGACCGGAGGTTAGACTTTACTGAATTCGATAATGCGTAGATCAACCGGTCGTCGGCGTACCCGAAACTTTGCAGTTGATTGAAGAGGTCTGCCACAAAAAGCACGTAGGGAGGCTGACGAGCCTTGAGGTAGACTACCCTCGACCTCCTCGACCTCCCTTCCACTGGGAGTCCTCCCTTTACAGATAGGCTCATCTGCCTATCTGCCAGGAAAGAAACCACACACTTGCGAACAGACTCTGGCCATAGTTATCTTCTCAGTCTGTCTACTAGCCTTTCCCTCTTGGCCGCATCAAAGGCTCCCTTGATGCTAGATATGACTATTGATGTGATCATCCGCAGCCTGGATTTTCCTATGACAACATCTGGTAGTTTCTAGCCAAGATTCGCCGTGGTTCTTCTAGGGACTCCTAATGCGCACTTCACTGGGATGATGCGTAGCTCAACTGCCTGTGTCGACAGTCTTCTTGCTACTTCCCTCTCAAGGCCTTTTCCCAGAGTTGATAGGTGTGTGATTAGCCGGTAACTCCTTGAGAGTGTCTTGTCTCGCTGTGGCTTCGGAATTGCTACCATCGTTGCTGACTTGAAGATTCTTGGGTGACATCTAGCTTTTAGGCATAAGCTAAAGGTTTGGCTATACACTGTCTAACGACCGGTTTTGCTATTTTGCTAGCTTCCAGGCTCTATTCGGTATGCCGTCTTCTCTGAGCACCGTGTTTCCGGCGTGCAAAACTGCATCCCTGACTTATGCCGAGGTTAGCTTCCCCCAGAGTCTTGCTCTCAGATTGGCCTCCTCCTTTACTTCTATCTAGTCTTATACCGGCCACGTGTGGGTGTCTAGGAGAGCTTCGGCTTTTTTCGGGGTTTTTTTCGGCCCGCCACTTGTGCTCACCATTCATGAACTTTTTTTTCGCGTCATTTTTCCGGAAATCCCCAACCAATTCTCGCCCGGTTAGCTCAATCGGTAGAGCGTGAGACTCTTAATCTCAAGGTTGCGGGTTCGACCCCCGCATTGGGCTCAATTCCCAGTGCTCCAGATCATCTGGATGACTTTCGAACCGCTTGGTTGAGGCTTCATTTTTTATGCCCTCCTTCAGGGTTTGGGCTGTGGTTACACAGCGAATTGTTATCACGTCCACTCTACTTTTTTTTCCTTCGCCATCACCTTGATAGTCCGGGGTTGAGTTTGATCTTGACCTTCATACTCATCCCTTAGTCTCCCTCTCCTCAATCTCCCTCATTGACCTCGTACCACCCATCGTTAGACATGCCCAGCATTCTTCCACACAAGCACGCTTCCGGAGCTAGTGCTGTTTAGGTGGCTGGTCTGAAATAAACTTGGTGAGTTGGTGTAATCCTGGTCGCTGAACTCGCTATTATGAATGCCGTGTTGTTTGCTGTGGGTCAGATTGTGTTCGATGTAGATTATGGCGAATAGAGAGAAAGCCCAAGACAAACAAGATATTAGACTCGGCCGACGTGAAGAGTGCAGCAGTTGATCTAGTAGAGAATAATCAAAGGCTTGGTTGGAGAGGTAGAGTGTGTGTCGTTTGATCTTGGCGGTTTCCCAGATGTTGAATGAAGTCAAGTTCAAATTCAGGATAAGATGTGGTGCAAACCAGGGCCCAGACATGCATGCAGAAGGAGGACGTCTGAGCCTTACTGCGACTATCGTTGTGTTTGCGCTAGAAGGGTAGCTTTGGAGAAATTGCGAGGAGAAGGAGACCATAGATCTTGTAGGTCCTGATTGATTGTAAGAGTTGAGATCCTTCCTGTAGCAGGATAGAATAAGGCGGGAATGTGACGGATGGGTGAGGAGAAGTATGAGGGAAAAGGGATTACAGAAGACAAAGGGTGGCTAAGAATGTTTATAAGAGACAAAGCCATGTACTGTGGTTAATCTAGTAGATAGAAGGTCCGATGTAAATGGATTACCTATGGACTTGGGTAGAAGACCCAGCAAGCTGAATCTATAGTCATGGTGAGTAGAAAAATATAGAAAGGCTTTGTATATTGAACAAGACTAGTAATGTTTTAAAAACACTTCTGTATACACACCTAAACTAAATACTCATTCGCTTTATCATACCATAAATCAAGTCTACTAAAATGCTTTTACGATGTATGTCAAGGAAAATGGGATACACCAATAACAAAATCTACAAATACAGGGCCAGTCATCTGGGGTACCAACGATGGTATCAATGAGCTAGACGTATGTCCATGTCAGAGAAGGCGATGGTGAGAAAAAGGGGAGAATTGAAAAGTGAAATCTTGTGAAAGTTT
The DNA here is from genome assembly GCA_038382965.1 of Ceratocystis huliohia. Taxonomy (NCBI): domain Eukaryota; kingdom Fungi; phylum Ascomycota; class Sordariomycetes; order Microascales; family Ceratocystidaceae; genus Ceratocystis; species Ceratocystis huliohia. Next base: position 62,098 of record JAXCEX010000093.1, on the reverse strand, counting down.
GTGTCTTTGAGTTCTGCTGTGTGTATCAGTCGGTTATAATGACTGCCCATGACGGACCTGCTGGATACACGTACATCAAAGATATACGCCACATCATGCGTATTGCGGTGAAAGCCTGAGCTAAGTGTATAAAAAAAGGCAGCGGACCTGCAGAATATGCTTGTCTTGCCTAGAGGTGGGACGCATACGCGAATATAGCACATGCTGGTTGATGTAGGCTCTTGCTAGTTTGACCCTTTCCTTAGCCGTCAAATCAGCAAAAATGTAAGAAGCAGACAGGCGCAAAGCGGTACAGCGACCCTGAATAGAATATATATAGGCGGGTGTCGAAGCGGGCAAATTATGTGTAGCAGCATGCTAGGCGTTAGCTATTCACATTGAATAATGCGCCTCTGGCCATGGAACATCTTTCTAGATGAACCCAAGTCATGGCATGGTCCTTCATGGCACTATGCCCTCATCGGCTGCAGTGGCCAGCTTACTAGCCTCCTCGGCCTCTAAGTCCGCATCCCGCTCAATTCTTTCTTGTGTCTCTCGCTTCTGTATATTCCTGGCAATTATTTTGGTAGCCAGCGTAGTGTCAAGAGTAGTTTGCGGCTCTTCAACTGCTGTTATCTGATGGCTGGTGATCCAGGATTTAGAGCTCCCATCATCTGGAAACAAAGCTTCGAGGGAATCTTCAATACAAAAAGGGTCTTCCGTTGGGTCTGCACAATCTGCATGATCCTGCTCTAATGCTACCGGCCTAGAGCTCGATGTGGATTCTATGTCCTTGTAGCCGTCCACCGCGGCGTCACCCTCTCCGAGACTTTGCTTTGCCGTAGCACTAGTGTTAGAAGTCTTTGGGGGCTTTTTAGAGCCCTGGAAAATCGGCTTTTCGTGGGTCAGCAACCACTCGTCCGACGGCTGCAGCTCGTCTTTGTCAACTGCCTCTTCGTTGTGTGATAGCTCGCCGAGAATGCGGCGCCGCCGTAATTCTTCGACCTCACGTTCATAATTTGCCAAACCACGCATAACGGCAGGCTGATCCTTCATTTCTCTACGACGACGTGAGCGTTCTAGGAAGCCATGAGGCGCAGGCTCGGACTCCTCAAGCTCGAATCCTAATGGGTCCCACTCGGCCAGGCCGGGCTGGCGTATGTTTTGTGGAATGTTCTTAGACAGCGCATCGATGACAGTTTTCTTGCGATATGTATCGGGTTTCCACGGGCCGAAGAAAGGTGAGAGTGAGATGTGGTGCATATGGCGGTAGTTTGGCGATGGGAACATGTGTACGACAAACTGGCGGCGATTTTCATTGGAGGGTATAGAAGTGTGAGGAGGGGGTGATGGCTGTGTGTCCATGTCCTTGGCTTGCTTCTCGGCTCTATGTTGCGGCAAAGTGGGCATGACGACCGGCTCTGGGATCAGTGGAGCGTCGGGAGTAGTGGTGAGGATATCGTAAGTTAATGGGCTGGCATCAATGAGCTTGCGAGCTCCCTCTTCCGTATCTGTGACGGAGATGAAAGAGGCAGGTGCATGGCGCATTTTCTTAAAGACTTCAATGCGGGTTTGTTTCTTGAGAGCATGTAGCACGGCACGTCTCTCAGCAAAGGTTATAGGAAGCGGCGAGACTTTGACGAAAACAGTGCGTGGGCCAATCATTGGGGCGGCAGTAGTGGTGGCCGCCGCTGCCCCGGCTGCCGTTATTGATGAGGCGGCCTTAAAGGCACTAGTAGTGGCGGCTAGGATGTTCATTGGGGGTTTGGAACTTGAGGTTTGAGAGTCTTGGTTTGGCGAGGCAGGCTGGGGCTTGTCAGATTTGGAGCTTGGCCTTGGGAGTTGGATTGGGAGTGGTGTGTGGGGGGGGGGTTTAGCCGATAGCTAGCCGATGGCACGGAGCTAAAAGGCAGCATGTGATGTATGTGAGTGTGTGCGGGTGTTGTGATAAGACCGGACCATAGAGCGTAACTTACCAAAAGCTATGAGTTAAATTATATTTGCTTGAAAGCTGATGTTGCTGATGCTGCTGCTGCTGCTGTTGTTGCTATTCCTCTTCGTGAACGTGGCTGAATACAGGTGGCTGAAAGTATGTGGCTGAGCCCGTGAAAAAGGCCTCTCATACATGTACAGCCAGCTGTACAAATAAGATTCCATATGTAATAGGCAAATGTATGTGCATGGCATGTGTGTGAGTAAGAGAAAACCTCCATTCATCTAAAGAGACAGCATCTATAAGTAATGTGTAATTAAAACGAGGGAGTGATTAAGTACAATGCCTCCTGCAATCACAGTCTGGCCTGACTTGACCAAGTTAGCCGCTGATCCTTACACACTTACTATGATAGTATTATTTCAATTACTACAAATTGAACTTTCAATTCAAGTACAAAAGATCAGAATTCTACTATATTTACATATGCCTTATTATTAGGGGAGTTCCCATCCCTATATCCAATATAGTCTCTCCTGTGCTTCAAGATCCCTCTCAGCAGCATCCCGTATATCTTGCATGCCTCGCCGCTCTGAGAAAGGCTACTCCGCCATCTCTATCTTGGCATTCCGTTCAACTCGCTCATTCTCAGCCTTATCCTAATCAACATAACTCATCATCTCCTCCTTAGTCTACTCTGTAACGCTAGTTCTAGCCCTACAGCGCCTCCCTATTTGCTTATAGTCAAGGTACTAGCCATATTCCGCTTTGCTATAGCGTTGAGGCAACCCTATAGCCTTGTGATATTGCTGGTTGTTGTATGCGTGGTTATACAGGATATAGTCTCAGATACTGCGGAGGCTCCTGGTGGGGATGATGAGGATAGCGAGCGGGTTATAGAGCGAATAGCTGTATGTGCCTCCGTGTGCGTTACTGTAGTGGTTGGGGTGGAGCCTCTAATAGATGTTCATGACGCAAGGGGCAGGCCCTTGAGTTCATCCTATGGCCATAGTTATGGCATCTCGAACACTTTGATGGCGCCCTTGACTGTGATGGCCCCTCAATAGCTTCGAATGCAGAAGGCTCGCGCTGTGTGCTTGATGATGGCAGTGTTGAACTAGCAGCTAAACGATCAAATAGCTTGCGAGGCTCGATGATAAGCTGGGGGTCCCTGAGCGTTGGAGATGTCAATGTGAATGGAAATGATGTAGTTGAAGGGGCTGACCTTGTGCTCGTAAAGACTGAAGGTTATGAGCGCAAGGTAGACTGAGAGTCTTCGCAAAGACTCCTGTACACGCGGGAAGCTCTTTCAATAGCCGTGCTCGTTGGCCATCAACCTTTCGCAGGGCTTCGTGTGAGATCCAGCCGCGGATATTGCCATATAATACCCCAGATATATCAAGAGGTGTAGTGATCTGCTGCTTAGCCTGGTTGGCCTTGAGCTCGGAAAGCTGATTTGATAGAACAAGCTTGATGATCCTCCAGGCCTCAAAAAGGTCAACTTGAGAGTGTTTCAAATGACTCTTAATGAGCTGATGAATGCCCTCAGCCCGAGAGGTAACAAATTGCTCAAAGTGAAGATGTTGATGAACCCAAACCTTGACGAATCTCTGCTTATGAGGATCTAGCCAGGTCTCCATGATATAGCCCACCTCTTCAACACGCATAGGAAGGTAATTCTTCTTCCACTTCTCGAGTCTCTTGTTGTATATATCTTCGGTTGGCGAGGCAACGATCTCATGCCATAGGTCATAAAATAGCTTCCACTCTTCTTGCCCCTTTGGGTTGCTCTTATCTCGAGTGAATGCAGGCATACAATGTGTCAGGACGGCCTTATTAACATGCCATAGGCATAAGAGTAAGGCTGACTGGGAGAATCAAGAAGAAGAGGAAATAGCATTCATACAAGCAAGGCAGCGATCTTTAAGTATCACAGAAGGAATAGCCACCCCGTAAAGCTCATACATACGCCTCAACTGTTCAAGAGCCCAGATGAAATCATCCTCTTCCTCGCCGCTAAGGAACGCAAATGCAATACAGAAGGATCGTTGACAAGCATCAACACCAACTATATCGAGAAGGGGCATCTTGTACTTATTAGTCTTATACGTACAGTCTAAAAGAAGCACCTCAGAATATAATTTGAGGTACCCTAGTGACTGCGGATGTGCAAACAACACTGCTGTAACCCTGCCACTATCGTCAAGGCGGATTTCGCTCTAGAAGCCCTCGCTGTTGAGTTGATCAGCAAGGGCATGTATATTGCTCTGACCCTTAGCAAGCTCCTGCTTGCCCCGTGCAATACAGTTGTAGATATCTTGCTGTGTGGCAAGTGCATCCGAATTCGTGCGTAAATATGATCTGATCTCCCTGGGCGCAACGCCGATATTGGCAAGCTGGTGGATTGTTGATTCACCTGACTGTGATAATTGACGAAGTACTGGATGTGCCACTTGGCTAAAGCTTGGTTCGTGATTATGTTGATCGAAGCCAGGGCCAGGACGATGCCTTAGACTCCATCGAGTTCTACACAGGCTCTCTTTTGCTATCATAGAGAATGGGCATCCTGTACGGCGTGATGTGGTCTTCTGTACCCGTGTCTTGGATGAGGCGGAAGGAGGCCCTCCTCTACGATCGTAGATAAAGACAACTCCAACTCTCCCATTGGGAGTCTTCCAAGAGCTCTTAGAGATGAAGGCATCTTCCAAAAGCTCTTAGAGATGAAGGCATAAGCTCGTGTAGCTAGCTGCCCAAGCGTTGATTGATGTGGCCAATTCCTCTCGAGAGCTGAATTGGCCTTCAGGAGGAAGAACATCGTCAGGGAGGCAACGAGACTGGTGAATTGGATCCATTATAGCGGAAGTAAGGCGCGGCAACTGGAATTCATACCGTAAAAGCTGTTGATTGTCGAATTGGAGGGGCAATTTGTGGTATGTGGCTCCTTTGCAATTACACCAGGTATGCCTCTGATTGTGAATTGACTTTTGTTAAACTTTTTTATTAAGAGGTTAGGTTTTCTCAGTTAGGACAAATCACGTCAAACGTAACTATCTACAACACCTATTACATAAGGAATCTTATTTGTACGGTAGGCTGTACAGTATATCACGTGATATTATATGTACAGCCGGCTGTGAGAGGCCCGTGAAAAAGCATTGCTGACTAATCGGCACTTGCAATCCTCGAAGCAGCTTTGTGCCTTTCGTAGCGCCGAGGCTTCTTTTTTGTAGGCTGTCTTCACATGCTTCAAGAGGCAGAAAGGCTGAAGAAAAGTGTGCGTTTTTGCGTTGCAGCAGTAGTTTAAGCCTTTTTTGCCGATACGGGAAAGGCTGGAGCTGACTTTGTGGTAAAGGGCCAGTGAACGAGCGTAAGAATAAAAAGACAGGCTGTGTGCTGCTTCTGAATTTCGTATTTTCTCCTCTTCATTTATTACTTTGGAACTCTGGATAATCAAATATCTTTTTAATTCAACCGCTGCCAAGATCTTTTTATTTCCTCTTATTGCTACTATCATCAAGTGAAAATGGGTCTCAAGAACGGTGAGTTTCTTTGTTCATGTCTCTCTTACCTCGTTTCGCTCTCAGAACCGGGTGACCTGCCTTGGCCTCAGCCTCGGCCCCAGCCTCAGCCCCAGCCTTACTTCGCAGCTTGCCCATACTAACTTCTGCAGACAAATTCCCTTCCTCAGCTGCCTTCGAGGCTATCAACGCAGCTTTGCAAGCCAATGAGACCGAGAAGAAGACGGCCATCAAACAAGGAAATGCGGTGTTTGCCTTTGTATTGAAGAACGCGGCGGGAGAGACGGAGAGCTGGCACATTGATTTGAAAAAGACGGGCGCAGTGGGAACTGGCACAGGAGAGAACCCGACAGGTGAGTGATGAGACTGGAACGATGACGTCGGCTGCAATAACTGCTCGCTACTCACAGCTCACTGATTTTTCCCTTCCTTTTCCCTTCCCTTTCTCCTCCTTTTGGCTTGCTCCTTGCTAACTTCTTTTGCTGCAAGTCACCCTTTCCCTTTCGGACGAAAACTTTGGTAAGCTCGTTACGGGAAAGGCCAATGCCCAGAAACTCTTCATGGGTGGCAAGCTCAAAATCAAGGGCGATGTTATGAAGGCCACCAAAATGGAGCCGATTTTGAAGAAGGCGCAGACCAAGTCCAAGCCCAAGCCCAAGCTATGAGGAAGTGTGATTGCAAGACGAGAGAGGTTAGGGAACGAGGGAGAAGACTAGCGCGGAGGTCCGAGGAGATGATCCCGGCAGCTTTGCTCAAGGTTTCTTCCTTTCTCGCACAACCCTCCGGCTATTGGATATCGTTGAATCTCGGCTACTCTCGGTCATGGTAGCATTCGTTTCTTTGCGTGTTTTTCTTTTGGGGATGGGTCTCTCTTGGTTTCATGAGATCCTACTATTTGGCGCATATTATTTTGTACTTTTTCTTTTTTCCTCTTCACTTTTAGCAATACAGGTGATTATGTTACTTGACTTGTTTTTGTATCTCTCTGCGATCTACGACATTTTATTCACAAGCGAGAGAGCATGCATATGTTCGTTGTCTCGGTGGTTGCTTGACACAAAAAAAGAGAACAATGTTTAGGTAGTCTCTCTCCAGCACTGGGACAGCCAGTAGTATATTATATGGAAATGATATCGGAACAAATACGCCAGTGTATTATACACGTTGCATATACTAGGTACAAACAAGAGACAACCAGTAAGAGAAGTGGCTTTGGTCTTTTTTTCATTTCCTCCACAAGTCTGTGCATCCGCTTCTGTTACTGGGTTGGACTTGGCCTACCTCAGCCAGGTTATAGAGAACATCAGCCATGTGGCTGGCTGGCTTGTGGGAACAAAGAGTAGAACGTTCCCTGTGTAAATCATAGCGCGGAGCAGTGGGTACTACTACTGCACACATCTTGTGGCCTACCTCCTAACTCCGACCTCAGTGTGAAATGACAGACAAAGTAGAGGTGGGCGAGAGAGACTAGAAAGACGGGCAGACAGACAGACAGGCGCAGGCAGGTAAGCAGACAGGAGGAAGCAAGGCCAGTGCTTTAAGCGGTTCGGAAGGAGCGGCCAGCCGGGGCTCTAGAGCAGGTCTAGCGCCAGGGGCTTCCCGACTGTGTAGTTCATAGCTTTTTTCTTCTCTCCCCTATTTCTCCTTGCTATTCCGCTGCTGCTATCTGCCTAATAGATAATAGGCTAGACATGCAGAAATAGAGGCGTTGTGAGGATATGCTGTATTATTGTAAAATGGCTTTTTCTCCATGCGTCAAAAGTGGATCTCCTAGCGCATTAGCCAGGTGCCTACATTGTTTGGCATGAATTGGCTGCTCTTTGGGTTCCTGAATGTATACTGTCCTTGTGTTGTTATAGTAAGCTCTGGGCTTGGTCTGGCTTGATGCCAACTCCAACTTGACGTCTGTACATTTTAGACAAAAGGGGGAGGGGAGAGGAGGACAAGATATGGGATTGGTTATGTACGAGAAGGGACGGTTGAAAACGAGCTGAAAACATACATTGGTTATAGTGATAATGGGAAGGATAAGAAAAGGGAAGGAATGGATAGATGCAAAAGATTGCCAGAGGCAATTGCTCCATTTTCACACACAATTTTAATTTTTCAAGTCGTTGTCAATAGCTACAACTTTGATTTTTATTCTCTTCTACATACACAACAACTTGTCATCCTTTTTTTCTTCTTCTTATTTTGATTTGAATCGATTAACATCAAGTGAGTTAATCGACCAACCGACCAAGCCTCTTCTGCGTACCGTAAAATCAACATACGGTACAGTGCAGAAGAAAGTGCAATTACAGCCTTGCTTTGGCTGACTAACACTGTAGTCGAGAGAAGTCACTCACGTGCACTGAACCTGCACTTGTTTCTGCGACAACAGCACCTGTTTTTTCTTCAGTCCTGTTCTGTTTGTCTGTCGTTTGCTCATTTATGTCCTTGACGTTTGGCTTTCTATCTCTTTATTCGGCTCTCTGAACAATTTACGCTAATTAGCGTCCAACTCAGCATCTCTCCCCTTTAGCAACTGTATTTGCCATTTCTTGAGTTAACAAAGTCGGTCCAGTTCAGCGTTGGTTTCACAGCTGCTCTCGCCCTAGGCCCATTTTCGTCTCCTCGCCTGGCTATCCTAGTTGAGAAAGAGAGCCTTGATCCTTCTCTTCTCCTTCGTGCCCTAGATTTGTTCTACTTTCTTTTTTTTCCTCCCCTTCTTTCTTTCGCCTTCTCTATTTCTTTCTCTGCCTTTTCGTTTAGCCTTGCATCCGTTTCTTTTGCGCATTAGATTCCCTAACAGCGAACACAACGACTTCGAAAATAACTGCCTCGCTCCGTCTCGACCTCGACCTTGACCTCGACTCGTCTTCGAAAACTACTTGACGCTCACTCTCCTGCCCCAATATCATCTCACATCCCATCCGTGCCACTATGGCGGCCGCCGTTTCGAAGCGCCAGCAGGCCCGCAATGAGAAGCTACTCCAGGAACTCATCGCAACTGTCCCTGGAAATAACTTTTGCGCCGACTGCAATGCTCTTAATCCTTGTGCGTATACTGTGGCTCTCCTGTTCCTGCTTTATCTTTTTGGCCTTTTGCCCCTATGTTCCCCAACAGTAGTTCGCAACTGCCGTAGTTGTACTTGCAGTCGCTGCAGCCGGCTTGTTACTACTGGAACTGTCGTCAACTGTATTATTAGGAGAATCTCTCTGCTAACTTTGTCGATCTAATTCCTGTAGCCTGGGCATCATGGAGTGTACGTCGCTTTCCCTCCTCTTCTGTGTCCTATCCCGTGCCCCATTTCGCTCCCCGACCCTGCTTGACCTAGCTCGTATTATTTTCGTGATTGCTTTGGGTTTCAATTGTCCCCTTTTCTCCTTCACTGCTTCTGATTTTGCTAACTTTCTGTGCTCTGCAGCTCGGTGTCTTCTTATGCATGCGCTGTGCCGCTATCCATCGCAAGCTTGGCACACATATCTCCAAAATCAAGTCCTTGAGCATGGATACTTGGTCAAATGAGCAGGTTGAAGTAAGTACCATACCACCTTTAAAAAACATCATGTAGCTTGGTATATCGAGTGCTAACCTCCATTTTCCCCTCTTTAGAATATGCGCAAAGTCGGCAACAGAACCTCCAATCAAATTTACAACTCAGACAACCTTAAGCCTCCAGCTTCCATTGATGCCGACACTGCAGATTCTACTATGGAACGATTTATTCGCCGAAAGTACATGAATAGTTCTGGTTCACAACGGAGGGGGAATTCGAGACAGGACGAGGGTTCTCCTCCACCTCTGCCTCCCAAGGGCCCAGGCAAATTCAGTGGATTGCGCTCAGCATCTTCTATTTTCCCATTGGGCTCTAGGAGGAAACAAGCAGCTGCAGCTGCTAACCACCAGTCTCTGACCCCCTCGACTCACCTCACAAACAAGCCATCTAAAGTCTTTGGTGCTAGTGTCGACTCGTTGGGCTCTGCAGCTGCCTCGGATGACGAGGAACGCAAACTTGCCCGACTTCGAGAAATGGGCTTTAACGATGCCCGCCGCAATTCCATGGTCCTTAAAGGTGTTAACGGCAACTTTGACCGGGCTGTTGAGGCTCTTGTTCGTCTCGGGGATGGTACCTCGCGCACTCTACCCACATCGTCTTCTGCCGGATCAACTGGCCTCCGCTCTACACGCTCTCTCACTCCTCTCTCTCCCAACACTCCTACTCGTGTAGGCTTTGGGCTTAGCGTTGATCACAACAAACCCAACACTCCAGTATCTGCCACTTCCAGTTCCGGCCCATTTGACTCTATTCCGGCCCAACCACAGTCTTCTCAGTCTACTGGAACCATGCCTAACAAGACCTTGCACACAAATGGAATATCTACCATTGCCTCCAACAACCCCTTCGGCCAGCCCCAACCACTCAGCGATTTTGACCAGGCTTTCCAGAATATGAGCATAGCCCCGACACGTCCCTTGTTTCCTAACCATACTGGAGGTGCTACTGGCCAGGGTGCAGCTTCCATGAGCGGAGTATATGCAACTCAGGTTCCTCCTGTGCCACCAACCCCATCGCAGTATCTCGGTATAACGTCTAGCCCTAATACCAGCTCGTCATACTCTCAACCGGCAACTCCTCTCAGCGCACATAATACGGGGTATAATCCATTTTTTGCTCAAAGTCCAGCTACTGTTGCTACCCAGTCGTTACAACAGCAGCAGCAACAGCAAATGTTTGTGCAGCAACAAGCTCAGCAACAGGCCCAGCAACAGGCTCAGCAACAGCATGTCCAGCAGCAACTACAAATCCAGCAACAGCAACCCACTCATATGCTCCCTCAACCAACGGGACAGCAGGGCCTTGGTGTTAACACTCAGCTCTATGCTGGCGCCTATGCTAACAATCCTTTCGCCCGCTCACCTACGCGCATACAGTCGCAGTCACCATCACTAGGCCAGATCCCCGAGTCTCAACAAACTTCATTTTATACTGGTCAGCTTGTTCAATCTCCCGCACTCAATTCGACCAACAACCCATTCTTTTCTAGCATGTCCCAGAATACTGCCCTGCAGCAGCAACATCAAACACAGCAGCCGTTTATGCAATCGCAAGCGTCTCCTCTTAGTCAACAAATGTACCAACAGTCTCAGCCACAGCAATTTCAGATACATCAACAACATCAACAACAGCAACAACATTATCTCCCCAAGCCCGACAAAAACTCCATCATGTCCCTCTACAACTACCCTCAGCTTGCGCCGCAGCCCACTGGCATGGGTCAGCCTAAAATTCCCCCTGCTTCTAGCTCACCGCAGATGGCAAAGCCACCACAGCCCACCCGCAGCGTATCTACTCCTATTGCTGGAAACCGCAACCCATTTGCTGCTATGTCTGGCAGCGGGGCGACACTGGCTACGCAAGCGCCAATTGCTGCAGCTGTCCCAAATGCCGCGGCTGTCCCGACAAAACCGGCTGGCAGCAGAGAAAGCATTGCTCTGGGCATGGAGCTGGCGTGGTCAAATGGACGACACAGTCCAGATGCTTTTGCGGGGTTGAGCGCGCGCCAGTGAGGAGATGGGTGTAGAGGAGAACACGAAGAACGAGAGAGAAAGAACGGATTAACAGGTTATATATTCATTTCCACTAGATGATGCATTAGCTTTCTTATTCTATACATGGCATTTATCCTTTGTTTGCTTTGGCGCTTTTGGTCCCAGGGTACACCTGTAATTGTCTTGGCTTTTGCTTCAGAATCATATTCTTTTTACTCGCATGTGAGGGACAGAAAAACTACCTCTTCAACACCTTTCCATAGAAAGCCCTTCAATATTAATTTCCGATCCACTACCTCTAGTCCTCCATACCCCCTCTCCCTCTTTAACACACGTCTTTAAGTAGGGCCTGGGCTATTTGGCGCAGGATTAGACCATTGTCTCTTCTGTTGGAACTTGAGGCTTCGGTGCAGTGCTCGAAACATATCTTATTGCTTTTGTATCTCCATCGATTACGGCAGGTTAGGAGAAGCCACTAGCTACTGGCAAAAATAGTTCCGATTCAAACCTAGAAGCTGTACATACACAGTTGTGTTGAATTTTCTTGTTCAAAGGGTTTGTGCTTGGTATAAAGAGGCGGTGACTAAATACACCTTTTCATCCTTGCTACAAAACCACGGCTTACATTGCATTTACTAAATTCAAGTCTAGTTGGGAAGCCAAAGAGGTTATCGTGAACTGGAGTATTCATGAGCACTATCCTCTGATTGGACCAGCTCACTTTGCTGGTAAAGGCTGGGAAAAGTAATTACTCAAAAAAGGCCCAATAAAAAGCAAGCCGAAGTTGATGACTTTAGAGTGAAATCCGCCGGCTGTTCGCCGGCTTTTGGCAGCTGGCATCAGAAACGCCCAGGACCCCTGCTTCGTGAAGCTTTTCGGAACTGTGAAGCTCTATGAGAATAGGTAGAAGCGTTGATTTGAACCTGTTGTAACAAAGGACCCGTCCCTAGCTTCCCTTTTACATTCTTTTCACATGAGTCTCAGAATGGTCCCTAGACTAGTCCCAAGTGTAAGTTGTCATGCTCATAGCTTAGGACTTTGGATGCGTGACTCTTCCTTGTCTCCCCAATCGACAACCCGATATCACACTAACTCATTCACATTTACTCTTTCACTTATATTGGCTAAGTCGGCTAACATCCATTTTGCAGTTTCTCCGTGCTGCGTGTGCTCCCCGCGCAGCGCCTCGCTTCGGAGCCGTGCTGGCACCTCTAGGTTTGCAGCAGCAACTCCGCCGGCTATCGGACGAGACTCGGCATGCCATTGACAAGGCGGTGGCCTCAGCCCCGGTTGTGTTGTTCATGAAGGGCACACCAGAGCTGCCGCAGTGCGGATTCTCACGCGCCACAATCCAGGTGTTGGGCATGCAGGGCGTCAACCCTGAGAAGTTTGCCGCCTTCAATGTCTTGGAGGATCCGGAGCTGCGCAATGGTAAGTGGAGGGGAAATGGAGGGCTTGCACTTTGATCAGCTGCCCACAATGAGCCCATGCGGTCTGCGTAATCCGTGAGCCTATTATACTAACTCATACTTCCCCCTCCCCTCTAGGCATCAAGGAGTACTCCGACTGGCCGACCATCCCCCAGTTGTACATCAACAAGGAATTTGTTGGCGGCTGTGACATTGTCATGTCCATGCACCAGAGCGGTGACCTGGCCAAGATGCTGGAGGACAATGGCCTGCTTGTGGAGGCTGACGAGGCCGAGAAGACAGAGTAATACAGACTAGGCTACTGGGCTTCTTCGATCACTTGCTCCCCTGTACATTATTGCTATTGCTATTGCTATTGCTACTACTATTATTATTGTTATTTGCATTTTGCTTCCTAACCACAGTATATTTCAAGTCTTGGTGTCTTATTGTGTGCCAATACTACGAGTGGCTCTACTATTCACCTTCTCGATATTCTACAGAATCGGATACGCAGCGCCATCTCCACGTGCGTCGCTCCCGGCAGACCAGATGCATGTCCCTTCAACCGCATCCACCGTGCGTTTAATAATTTGCCCTCGACCGAACAGCTCTCTCTGGAAGCCCTTAAGCACCGAAACTTCATGGCCTAGCCGCTTCAGTCCCTCGATCGTCTCCTGTGGCATTCCATCTTCAACGCTCACCCTCCAATTCACTGTTCCATCTGCGCGTTGTGTGCCACTATCAATACAGATTCGCGGCGCATCCAGTGCTGCCTGTGGGTCTAACCCTCCAACTATCTGACCAAGAAGTACCTGCAATTGGCCCTGAGGCTGCATGAAGCCACCCATGACTCCAAAGGCTGAGTGTAGCGTACCATCACGCGCGTGTGTGACTAGGCCAGGGATAATGGTGTGATACGGCCTCTTGCGTGGGGCTAGCACATTCGGGTGTTTCTGGTTCAGAGAGAAATTTGCTGCTCGGTTTTGTAGTACGAAGCCACACCCGGCCGGCACGATGCCTGTTCCAAAATTGCCGTAGTTTGAGTTGATGAATGAGGCAGCGTTGCCTGCACTGTCAGTTACACAGAAATACACGGTATCGCAGCTGTTAAGAGCTGGCGAATCGCCCGTTCTGGTACCTGGTAAGCCGTGTATAACTTCTTCTGCTGACAGGGCACGCTCTGCTTTGAATAGTTTCGCCCGTGAAGATAGATACTCGGACGAAAGGAGCTCAGTTGTCGGTACACGAGTAGTAGCGGGGTCGCTAACAAACCAGGTGCCATCGGAGAAAGCGAGACGCAGAGACTCGATTATGGCGTGCAGATACGGCGCAGTATTGTGATTGCTAGCAGTCCACTTGGGGATCTTTCCCTGCTTCTCAAGCTCCTGTATAATGCCAAGTGCCATTAGTGCCACAATACCTTGACCATTAGGTGGATGCTCCCACAGATCGATAGTTTCGTTCTTGGCGCCCAGGCCTTGGCCGCTGAACCGCAATGAGAGTGGAGCTGTCTCTGCAGCAGCAGCGGTGGTCATGTGATGTTCAAGGTCAGCGAGTGTCAAATGGCCACCACGAGCCGCAACGGCCGCAATGATAGCTTCAGCAATGCGGCCAGTATAGAAACCCCTCTTGCCATGAGTACCCAGCGTGCGAAAGGTCTGGGCGAGCTTCGGATTCTTCATTACATCGCCAGGGAGGGGCGCCCGCACTCCACCAGGGCTTTTGGGATCATTCTTAAGGATCTCGGCGAAGTTAGGCGAAGCTCTGCGCAGGAGTTCTTCGCATCTAACCCACTGTATCAGGTGTTAGCATGTCAAAAAGGAAAGGGCCATTTGTAGAGTGAAAGGAAACGGGACTTGCCAGATTCGAGGAGATCTCGGATACGGGGAATCCACTCTCACCAAGCTCAATGGCAGGCATCAAAATATCCTCCAGGCTAATTTTGCCGCTGCCAAACTGTTCCACAGCATCAACCCATCCGGCAGCCGCTCCGGGAACCGTCACAGCATGCACGCTGGTCATAGGAATCCTTTCTAGTCCGTTTGTGTCCTCAGCCAAACCCAAGTCCCTGCGGGTTCTCTCTAGAGTATATTTCTCGCCGGCTCGGCCGGAGCCATTAAGGGCCGAGACCTTGCCGGTGCTTGCATCATAATACAGCATGAACATATCACCACCAATGCCGGTAGATGCCGGCTCGGTCATGTTGAGTCCAGCAGCTAAACTATGTCAGTTACGAATTATATACATACATGCGGGTTGTTAGTGGCGTAGAATGGATGTAATTACCAACTGCTACAGCAGCATCCTGTACCCATGGGCTGTCATTAGTCACATTGGATCAACACTATCGAGGGCTGTCAACTTACTGCTGCATTTCCACCGGCCTGAAGAACCTTGAGTCCGCATTGGGCTGCTAGAGGTTGAGTACATGCAATGATACCTTTAGCACTGTATACAACACTCCGTCTGCTGTTGAAGTGGAGAGTCTTGCCGCTGTATTGGGTAGAGGTTTGTGAACTGTCTGAGGTCATGAGGGGCAAGATTAGATTGATGCTTGGGTAGTTATGAAAGTGGAAAATGAGGAGAATGGCAGCGGGGAAATACGATCACAGGCTAAATGTTGAAGAGCAGGTCAGGGTCGTATCGATGATGTTATATAAGTCGAGCTGGTCCGAAACCCTAATGCTTATAGTACCCGTAGCCGAGGACCCTGGTGAGCGCTTCCTCTAGGGTTATCAATCTCCAAAGGTCTCCATATTTCACCCGCACTTTATCCCATTAGGCAAGCTTTGCCCCACCACGACTTTAGTAACAGCCCAGAGATGAAGTTGGACTATCACGACATTCTTCCTTCTGCTTCTCTTTACTCTCATCTTATAAAGATACTGAAGATAGTTGCTGGACTTGGCCGCAGCTCATCTGTTTTCTCTGCTTAGTCAGCCGCCATCTAGCGGCCTGTGTTTCAGTTTCTTCACCAGGCTTGAATCTCTGTCTAGTCTTTGCTTTCTCTACCGAGCCTCTTGCCTTTCTTGCATCTTCAAGGCTTAGAATACGGCCCTATAACCCACTGTTAACTGAATCACAGCTATTTAAAGAGGCCAAATACGTTATAGTCTTGGGAATCATGACTTCCACTCCAGCTGGGACTAAGCCGACACTCTCGGTGTCTTCGCATCCTCCCCCACCACAGTCTGGGCCGTCTACTTCCAATCCTGTACCCAACCGCTCTACTATAACCCCCGCCATAGCTCAGCCGTCGGCACGTAGGAATCAAGCTATGCGGCGACAGCACCGTTCAGCACGACGGCCGACTGGCGATCGTTATGATGAGGATTACTTTGCCGAGATCAAGGCCCTCGGCAATACCCACGGACGCCGTGGTCAGACCTCCATTACTCACCTTCTCAATTATGCTGCACCGCCACGCCTGAACTATGACCATACAGCCTATGCTCGTACTTACCGACGCCAGCCCGCCTGGGGCTCTGGCTCTGGCTATCATGCTGCCGATAAAGCTCGCTATGTCCATGCCAACTACCGCTTTATCGTGTCTCCTGTCAGCTCGTACAACTCACAAGCCACTAACTCTGACGTGCAGATTGAATGGGGCCATGTGTTCCAAGTCATTGCATCGGGCATCTCGCAGTTGTCATCGTGTCCCGTATGTTTGTCAGAACCTGTAGCGCCGCGAATGGCTAAGTGTGGCCATATCTTCTGCCTGCCATGTGTCATGCGCTACATGGCCACGCTGACAGTCGAGGAAGAAGAAGAACTTAGGAAGCGGCCAAATCGCCAGGTGCGCTGGAAAAAGTGCCCGATTTGTGACGATCACGTGTATATACACGACATGCGCCCAGTCCGCTTCTATTCAGGCCAGGAGACTGCCCTGCCACGGCCCGGCGATGATGTCATTTTGCGGCTCATGGCGAGAACAGCAAATTCCACTCTAGCTTTGCCAAAAGGCAGTAGTGCTGAGTCCCTCCATACTGGGACGGAGATCCCGTGGCACTTTGCCGCCAATGTGCTGGACTATGCGCGCATTATGAAGGGCACTATTGAGTACATGGAGGAGCAGCATGACGAGGAGATTATAGCGCTAGAAGAAATGGAAAAGAGCGACGAGTTGATGTACGGCGAGGACAATGAGTGGACACAAAAGGCCATCCACTCTATACAACAGTCCAAAACAAAACTCCAGGATCTAGTTGTCCCTTCCGATGCAGGCCTACCGTCCCCAGTAGACGCTAACGAATCGGCCTCCACGTCTAAACAACATCCTAACACACCAGAGTTTTACTTCTACTCAGCACCGCCTCATTTGTACCTCTCACCACTCGACATCCGCATTCTCAAGACTAAATACGGTAGTTTCTCCGAGTTCCCATCAACACTGCTGCCCCGCGTCGAACACATCTCCACAGGCCACGCCGTCGATGATGCCCTACGAAAACGCGCAAAGTACCTTAATCATCTACCACATGGGTGCCTGATCAGCTTCCTCGAGTGCGATTGGACCGACATCATTCCCGCCGATACTCTTGCTCAGTTTGCAGATGAGATTCGCCGCCGTCGTAAGCGCAACGCCGACAAGTCTGCCCAAGAAGACCGTCTCAAGGTCCAGGCTGAGCGCCGTGAGACTGCCGCTATGCAGCGCTTCAGCAGCACAACGGCCGGCGTCACCAACGGCAGGTATGGCCATGTATATAACCCATACATGGACGACCCTACATACCAGATTGACTCTCCTGTCGATCTTGACGCCGACTTCCAGCCCCTTCCTGGGACTTCGCCACCGGGGTCTGCTACCTCGTCGTCTCTCGCTCAGCCTGAATCTAGCGATCGCGACGCAGCGTCATCAATGGAACCCAGCTCTAAAACGGTTTGGGGCACGCAGGCTGTCGCAGGAGATCAGGCCAGCCGTGCCACTGCGGATGTGGTCGACGATGGCTGGCTACGCGATGAGGATCTTTTCGACCGTGAGCTGGCACTGCAGCTGCAGCAGATACAGATGTCTGAGGCTAGGGAAACGGCAGATGAGGCATTAGGGATGAATACGGAGACAATCATAACAAACAGCGACAAGGGCTCAGGAGCGGGCGGGAAGAAGAAAAGGAAGCAGAAGCAAAAAATTACGCTAATGAGTACGGGGAGTCGACGAGCGATGTGAGTAGAAATAGGTGTTAAAGAATGGGTTTTGGAAAGAGCATAAGAAACCAAAAGACACTCAGGTTATACAGATGGACTAG
The DNA here is from genome assembly GCA_038382965.1 of Ceratocystis huliohia. NCBI lineage: Eukaryota > Fungi > Ascomycota > Sordariomycetes > Microascales > Ceratocystidaceae > Ceratocystis > Ceratocystis huliohia. Next base: position 44,474 of record JAXCEX010000093.1, on the reverse strand, counting down.
AAGCAATTTTTTATGAGACATTAATACCACAACAGCATTAGAAAAGAAAAAAACTAAAATAGCACACGTGTGTTAGCCAAGATATCGCATCTTCGTTTTGATGCTGTTTACTTGACATATATAAACAATTATATAATTCTGGGATCCCTAAACATTATTTCCAAGAAAATTAAACGAGACATAAGAGGGATATGTATGCGTTCAGACAACTAGCGTACAATAGAACAAGCAATACGCACTAAATGAGCCAAATAGACAAAAGCAAGGCATGTTTTGTAGGTTTTATTGTTAAATGGTAGCTGTGTGTCCAAACTTGGGTATGATTGATCAAGCAAAAAGGAACAAGAGGCGCGAAGCAGAACAGGAAGAAAGAACGAAAAAAAAAAGGGGGACACACAAAAGGAGAAACCAGGAGACAAACTAAACCCAAGAATCTCCAAAACCAACGAACAAACGAGGAAGAAGGTTAGAGTAGAGAATCAAGCAAGAATAAAGAAAAGAAGGAGAAAACATATATCTAACGAATAGCAGCAGACGTTTTGTTTCATCCAACTATCTCCAGCTAAAGAGTCTGCTAAAGAAGCTAGTACGCTTCTTCTTGACTGCCGTCTCCTCGACTGGCGCAGCAGGCTCGGGGGCAGCCTCCTTTTCAGCTTTGGGTACTTCTTCCACCACAGGAGCAGCAGGGGCCTCTTCAGTCACGGGAACAGGGGCTTTGGTCTCCTCGGGAGCAGGTTGGGGGGTAGCCTCAACGATAGGCTCTGCGACAGCTTCGGTAGCCTTAGGGGTAGCTTCTACCACTGGCTCGGGGGTAGCCTCAACAACAGGTTCCGGCTCAGCAGCATTCACTTCCTCAATAGCAGGTTCGGGAGTGGTTTGAGGCACAGGCTCGGGAATAGCCTCAACAGGCTTAGGCTCAGCGACCTTGATCTCCTCTACCGTGGGTTCAGGAGTAGCTTCAACAGTAGGCTCTTCAACAACTTCAGAGGCAGCCTCGGTGGCAGCAGCCTCGGCAGCAAAAGCAGCAGGAACACCGCCAGGAAGAGCATCGGACTTCTCGTAAGATTCCTCGTCAAGCTTCACGTTGGCATTAATCTCCTCCTGAGTAGCAGGGACGGGGACTGTGTCATCGCACACAGCGATAGGGTTAACAGCACCTTCGGTAGCGGGAAGGGGAGCAACCGAGACAGTTTGCTCTTCAGGAGTTGCTTCAACGGGCTCCTTAACATCAACCTCCTCAACAACAGGTTCAACGGAGGCGTCTTCGGCGATAGGAGCCTCAGCAGCAAAAGCAGCAGGAACACCGCCAGGAAGAGCATCGGACTTCTCGTAAGATTCCTCGTCAAGCTTCACGTTGGCATTGATCTCCTCCTGAGTAGCAGGGACGGGGACTGTGTCATCGCACACAGCGATAGGGTTAACAGCACCTTCGGTAGCGGGAAGGGGAGCAACTGAAACAGTTCCCTCTTCAACCGGAGCAGCCTCAACAGCAGGCTCTTCAACGGGGGTCTCCTCGATAGCAGGAATCTCCTCGGACTTGGTCTCCTCAGATGCAACCTCTTCAGGCTTGATCTCCTCGGTGACGGGAGTCTCCTCGATGGCAGGAATCTCCTCAGACTTGGTCTCCTCAGATGCAGCCTCTTCAGGCTTGATCTCCTCAGTGACGGGAGTCTCCTCAGATGCAGCCTCTTCAGGCTTAGTATCCTCAACGATGGTGGCAGCCTCTTCAGACTTAACCTCCTCTACATGACCCTCCTCATCCTTGGACTCCTCGGTCGAGGTCTTCTCGGCTTCAGCTTCTCCAGTAGTGGTTTCTTTGGTGCTAGGCGCCTCCTCGGTCTTGGCCTCCTCAACGACAGGAGTCTCTTCAACCTTGGGCTCCTCAACAGAGACTTCCTTCACCTCTTCTACAACGGGAACTTCTTCGGTGATAGTAGCCTTTTCGGGGGTCTCCTCAAGCTCAACTTCTTCGGGCTTGGTATCTTCAACGGGGGTTTCTTTCTCTGCAACGGTCTCCTCCACAGGAGCCTCCTCGGGCTTAGTCTCTTCAGGCTTAGCCTCCTCAACGGCAGGGGTCTCCTCAGTAGCGGATATCCCTTCGATAGGGGTTTCCTTGGAAACAGTCTCTTCAGGCTTAGCCTCCTCAGTAGCAGGGGTCTCTTCAGCAGGAGCTGGCACTTCCTTCTCTAGAGGAACCTCTCCAGCGAGAGCAGCAGTTGATGACATTGGAGCAGCTGATGATATCACAACATCAGCGGCAGAAATGGGCTCGGTAGGTTCTTCGGGGGTAGCTTCGGGAGCGGCTTCGGGGGCAGCTTCGGGGGCAGCTTCGGGGGCAGCTTCAGGAACAGCTTCGGGAGCAGCTTCGGGGGCGACTTCGGGAGCAGCTTCGGGGGCGACTTCGGGAGCAGCTTCGGGGGCGGCTTCGGGGGCGGCTTCAGGAACAGACTCGGAAGTGGCCTCAGTAGCGGGTGCTTCAGTGGCAGATTTCTCAACAGCGACGGGCTCTGAAGGGGTAGTCTCCTCCTCAGCATCCTCAGCATCTTCGGTAGTTTCAACAGCCTCAGCAGCAGCGGTATTCTTCTTCTTCTTGTTCTTCTTCTTGTTCTTCTTCTTTTTAGACTTGGCCTCGGTGCTAAGGTTCAAGACATTGTTGACAGCACCGGACCCATCATCCTCTTGAGGAGCGCTGGTGTCAAGAACCCATTCTCCATCAACAAAGAACTAGTAACGAATGTGGTTAGATTCAGGAACATCACATTCTAATGAGCAATGGAAATGTGTCATTTTTGTAGCAGCAGGAAAATGAAAAAAAAGGGGAGAAAAAGACTAATGCATGTAGATATTCCATTCGGGAAAAAAGACACCATGCCATGCCAAATAAGAGAGAGACGAATCCAACTACATCACAGATGGAAAAGAAAAAAAGGCTTGTTGGACGTGAAATATTGGCCGGTTGGGTGGGTGAACTTGGTAGGATGCACTATGTCGTACTTTCTGCAGTCCCCTAGTTCTTGTCCTTGTCTCCAGACGGGCAGGGGTGGATGAATCAAAATCAAATAGAAACAGGGTGGTTGTGGCGACAAGTGATCGATAAGACAAAACTTGGAGATTGCGACATGGCATGACGTCTGATGCAAGACGATGCAGGTGATAGAGAAAAAAAATTGTCGCAGCCAAAGGGAATTCTGATTGCGAAAAAACAAGGGAGAAAGGGATAGGAGTGTGAAATGGAGTTATCAGCATACCTTGTAAAGAATCTTTTCCTCGTTGTCGGGCAGAGTCACAGTCTTTTCGAAAACATTGTCGACCTTTTCCAGCTTTTCAGTCTTACTCCAGTCGTCAAAGGTTCCCGATACGATGACCTCAGTGGCAGGCTGAGACCTATAATAGAAGGGCGGTTAGACTCTTGTGAGACTCTGAGTAAACAGGCAAAAAGCACAGATTGCAGTAGGTTTGTTGATAAATAGCACGAGCAATGGGTTTTTATGCAGCCAACAGGACAAAGCCACGACGAGCATAGAAACAAAAGAGCATGGCAACATCAGTAGATAGATAGAAAAGGATATAGCGAAAGCACAGGACCAAGGGGTGCTATTAAGATTTCGTCTTGGCTTCAACTTGAAGACACAGGCAGGCAAAAAGCCAGTCAAGACCCCGCCATGATCTCATGGGAGTCAATCCAGCTGACAAAGAAATAAAGAGCGGCAAGCAAGACAAGAACAATCAAGTCGAGTCATCTTCATTCCCCGATATCAAGCAAACAGGCCAGTGCGGAAAAGAATGAAAGAACGAAAGAAAACACACCAGGTAAACTTGTGAGCGCCCATGATTCCAGAGCGTCCGCTGTGAGGGGTATTATGTAGGTAGACGATTCGGAAGTCGAGAGAAAGGCTCTAAAAGCTAGTAATGTTGGTATCCACGGATTGAGCGGAGATGTCTGGAAAACGACGGAGAAATAAAATTCAGGGAAACTTGAATTTTAATAAAGGTTCTTTTCGTGGTTGTCGACAACGCAGGAAAAGACGGAAGAAGAAGGGGAAAAAAGGAAGAAAAACGGTTGAGAAAAGTAAAAAAAAAAGGCGGCAGAAAAAAATTATTAACAAGGCCGTAGCAGTAAAATAAAGTAAGAGAGGGAAGGCACTTGTTCTGTCACTAGCCAACCAGTAAAAAGGAACCAAGCAAGTTGTGGCCAGGAAAAATTCAAGATAAGATTGGAATAAGACGTTATCGCATCTATCAAGCTGGGCCAGGACTTGAGCGTGATCTAACCTTTTTCAAAAAAGAAAAAGGCAGGCAAAGAATTGATGGGACGGAGTTGACAAGAAGGTAAAGAGGGCAACAAACCGAGAGATGAAGAGTGAAGAAGAGAGGAATAGGAAAAGAAAAAGAAAAAGGGAAGGGAACAAAAGAGGTGGGCAGAGGCATGGACGATAAAACAGGCAGAAACTTTTTCTTCACCAGACAGGAAGCTGCAAACACACATTTAGGAAACTACTAGCCATGATTCTGGAGACCACATCCGTCTTTAGTAGGCTATTGCCAGTCTGTGCCAAACAGGAACTTGCTTGCAGTGGAGGTTCTATAAATCACCAACAGTACATGTACATCACCAGTACTTGAGACTACAAGTAGTTTGCAAGAGATGGAGGGGTCCTTGTCCCAGCTTCAGTGTAACACAGAGGGGCTCAACCAGGTCACGGGGGTGGCTATTGGTTTATTTTAAACCAGAAGCATTCCATATATGCCCTGTAAGCCCTGAGAACACTACAAGCATCAGTGGGCTGAGCAGTCTTGAGAGGGTCCTAAACTCTCAAGGGCCCTCTCTCTGCTGGATGACTTGCAAGTAAGTACCAATTGTGCCAATGCAAGTATTAATTGCCCGCATTCTGCCTGGATGGCAGGAGAAAGACAAAGACCCCCCTCCCCCCAAGTCAGCTTCACTCATCTTCGCCATGCAACACCAGCCATCTCCATTTTACTGGCCTGAACAAAAAATCCTCTTCGTCATTTCACCCAAGGCCTAATTTAACACGTCAATATAGCGGCTGGAGGACTTGTTTTAATCCCAAGCAAGCAGAAACAAGTGTGGCTCTCAACGGACGGGCACTGCACTTATCAACCATAGACCGTGTTGGTGCTGCCGTTGCTGTTGTTTTGTTATCTTTTGTCAGCCCATACACAAAGCTAAGCCAGACAGAAGGCCATAGGTGCAAGCGAGCTGTTGGTGTGACTGCATATTACATACAGATTACACCGACAGACAGATACATGACACAAACAGCTTGGTGTAGATGACCAAGTCGGGTGAGATGTTGTGGTACTTGTACTTGTACCTGTACTCGTGCTTGCAACGTAATTACTACTCGCACTTGATGCTTGTATTTGCTACTTATACTTACTTCCGAGCAAGTCCCCCCCACACATAAGCAAACAGCCATCCAGCAAAGGCAAGGAGCAGCAAAAAAGCAAGCAGCAAAGGTAGCATCCATGCCCGCTTTCAGCATCTATCGCCAATGTGGGACCCATATAAAACAGAGCAGCCATCCCATCGCATCCATCTTGACGACCAAGACGATAGGCAAGAGTAGAAGTACCTTTGTACCTCTCCTTGCAACTATACCTTCCTACAGTTTAGCGATTAATTCCCAGCCTTCTCTTCCACAGTTGCCCTATAATACTAACCTGATGAGTCTAGACGTGAGGCACGTCTATTTTTTGTGCAAGATGCTAGGAAACATTTGGCTACTTGCCAGCGAAAGGATGACTTGCTACTCTAGTTCAGCCTCCCGCAACAGTTCTCGCTCGTCTGTGCTTCCCCTCCCCCTCCTCCTTCACCTAGTTAGGACAAGGCAATAACAGGACGTCATCGCAAGAATGATGGGGAGAAGCCTTGTTTCTATTTTCCTCTATAACTTCCTACTTAATTCCATATATTTCGGCCTCGCTGTGAGCCTCTCACCGCCGTCTACCTAGGTAACTGTTTTATTCCTTTTTATCCTCCTTCCCTTTTTCTTATTTTTTCTGCCTACAATGTAACCTTGCAAAGGCGGAAAGGAAAATTATGACAGGGGCCCAAAAATTGTTACAGCATGTGACGGTTAAAGCATAAAGCAAGAAGTCTCCTAGTAGATGGACTTGCTTGTTGTCTTATACTTACTACACTTGTAAACTTATAGCTTAGAACACCCCCCCCCCCCCCCCAATAATTACCAATGCCCGTCTCATACCTTCTCGTCTAAGCAATTGCAGTCATAGCTCTAAAATTTCTCTTCCTCGCCAGCCCATGTCATGCCTCTCTTCCATCTCTCTACTTCACGATATTTGCTACCCGCCCTGTTTGAAGCCTGGCAATCCTTCGCCAAAACCTTCATCGTCGTCGCCACTTTCTGCTCAGATGACACATCCTTTTTTTCTCGCCTTTGCGCTGGTAGAGCTATCTTTCAGCGCTGACCCGCTCGCCTCTGTTGTAGATCTGGGCGGTGTTTTTATTTTGAATAAGATCAGCCAGTTAGTTAGACCTTGATCAATATATTAATGGCAGAGTCGGTATTCCATTTGAACCAACCAAATTGTGGCTTGCTGGGTACACACATGTGCTTTGACGAAGACGGTAGGTACTATTGCCATAGTTCTCAGAATTTTATCATTTCTACAAGGGTTGATAACCCGAAAGACTTCACCGCCTTTTGTCGCCACATACAGACGCCACACAAGCGGCCATCAGCCACCTGTGCTTCAAGGCCAGGCCCCTCAAATTTTCATGGCAGAAAATCACGGCAGAAAAAAAAAAGTTCGAGCTTGGCAAGGCGCGGAACTTCACTGGTCTTGTCTCTCGTTTCTGAGCCACATTTTGCCTTGGCCCCCATAGTCACAGCCGGCCTCTTTCCTTTCTCAGGCTTGCTATCTTCCTGCTTTATCCCCTGCGTTGCCCGATACAATGGCCGACGGCAGTATTGATTCTTCACTCACTTCCACTTCGCAAACACTGACGCTCCCTGCGACTACCACCACTACATCCGCTATGGCCACTACTGGCTCGTCAAGCCCATATAGTGACTTTTTGGAGTCTCTCCAGCGCGACAACCGCCATACCTTTCTCCGGCCTACATCGGATATCGCCACATCGTCACTAAACTTTGTCAAACTGACCCTGGATGACTTTGCCGGCAAGGTCAGCGATGAGCAGCTTGCATATGTGCGCGAGCTCAACAAGAAGCGAAAGCGGTCCGATGGCTCTGTTGCTAAGGGCGAGGTGCTCAAGTTGCGCAAGGTGCACGTTGATGGCCTTGAGACTTCGCAGATCTGGCAGCAAGCCCACAAGATAATATCGAGCTCCCTGGCGTATTCCCAGGATGTCATTCGCGAGTTGGAAGAGAAGAAAGAGATTATCTCCTCTTCTAATAATGGCAGCAGCTCTGAAGCTGAGGAACTAGGCTCTAATTCAGATGGTTATTCTGACAGCAACGGGGATGACGAAGACGAGGACCAGAGTGAGGATGATCAAGATGGATCCGAAAACGAAGGGGAATACGATGAGACTGAGTTTACCGGCCTCGATGACGACGACAACGAGCAACAGGCTACTGAAGACCAAGATATCGAGCAGCTTGGAGGTCAGGATAGTGAGGAAGGGAGCGAGGACGAGAGCGAGGACGATGGCGGTTCCTATACCGAAGATCCGTTTGGCCTTAATGACGGGTTTTTTGACATTGACGAATTCAACCGACAGTCGCAATGGCTTGAGGATCAAGATGCCAAGGGTGACCCCTACACTGACCATGTTAGTGACGAAGAGGAAATTGACTGGAGTGCTGATCCTATGTCAAAACCATCAAAGTCCAAATCCAAGTCTGGCGATAATGTCGAAATGAATGATGACGACAGCGATGCGGAGGACGACGAGGAGAATGGCCCGACTTTTGGCAACGTCGATCTGTTTGCCCCTGACGGCGCCAGCGAAGACGGCCTGTCAGACCAGGAAGCCGCCGAGGAACCAGACAACGAATTCAACGCCAATAACATATACTTCAAGGACTATTTTGCCCCGCCGCCTAAAAGAAAAAGCCAAGCTGGCGCTTCCAAGCCACGTAAGCAGCCCAAGAAGATTGAGGATGCTGATGTCGACCGGGCTATGAATGACGTGCGCCGCGACCTATTTGACGACATGTCTGAGGATTCGGCCAATGAAGATGACCTGTCAGATGCCTCGGCCGGTGACCCCAAGTCGCGTCGCTCCGCCCACGAGCGTAAACAAGCTAAGCTGGCTGAGGAGATCCGCAAGCTTGAGGCTGCTGCTGTTGAAAAGCGCCAATGGACTCTATCTGGTGAGGCAGCGGCAGCTGATCGCCCAGCCAACTCGTTGCTCGAAGAAGACCTAGACTTTGAGTATGCCGGTAAGCCAGTACCGATGATCACCCCCGAGGTCACTGAGGGTATCGAAGACATGATCAAGCGCCGAATTCTAGCACGCGAGTTTGACGAGGTTGTTCGTCGCAGACCAGATACTGCCGTGGCCGACACGCGCCGTGGGCTAGTGGAGATTGACGACACCAAGAGCAAGAAGGGTCTAGCAGAAATTTACGAGGAGGAGCATATCAAGAATGCCAATCCCGACAGCTACATCAGCCAGTCAGACGAGAAAACTCAGCGGGAAGAACGCGAAGTCGAGGCCATGTGGAAGAGCGTGTGCGCCAAACTCGATGCATTGAGCAGCTGGCACTACAAGCCCAAGCCGGCCGAGCCATCGCTGACTGTTGTCTCCGACGTGGCTACCGTCGCTATGGAGGATGCTATGCCTACCACTGCACAGGGTGTCACGAACGATTCCGCCATTGCGCCACAGGAGCTCTACAAGACTAGTGCCGCTACGGCAGCCAAGGGAGAGCTGGTCACACGTAGCGGGCTGCCATTGGCTCGCCAGGAACTTTCACGGGATGAGCGCCAACGTATGCGTCGCCGTGATAAGGAGCGCATGGCTAAGGATGCATCGGATCCCGATTCACGACTGTCCAAGAAAGCTAAGATGCAGAAAGACACTATAGAAGACCTGCGCAAGGGCGGTGTCAAGGTAGTCAATCGCAAGGGCGAGGTGGTCGATGTAGATGGAAATAAGATCAAGGCCGATAAGACGATGTCATTAGGGAACTATAAGCTGTAGACCTAGACTGAGGATGCGCGGAGGGAAGGAAAGGGGGAAGGTCAAATAGGGGGGAGTTGCCCGGCATATGTGTCTGAGGGCTGTATACCGATGTTCCTATTTCTTTGCCGCTTCTTGTGATGGATGGTTCTTGTTATCGCGACTCATCATCCCCTTTCATTTATTTTGTTTTTCTTTTTAGGGCTTTTAGGAGTTAGTGTTTGACATCTTTTTCTTTTTCGCATCAAGACACACTTTCATTTCATTTCTTCTCACAGGTGTCTTGTTCGTTTTATTGCGTAGTCACGTCCATACATAACATAGTCAGCCCTGCCTCCCATTCCGCGTTGTTAGTAGAAAAAAATATAAATATCACCCCTGGGGCTTTCAGGTCCTCATCACCTCACGAATCCTCTTCTGCTGGCTCCTCTGTGCGTGCTCTCTTTTCCTCCTTCGGTTCCGCCAGCAGGTCTTCTTCAGCCTTGCGCTTGCTTCCCACTACTGGAGCTTCTGTCGCCGGTGCGGACACCGCTGGTGCCGAAGTAGTCTCCACCTCGGGCTTTCCCTTTTTGCGCACAAGCCCAGACACATCACGTGCCGTCTTCTTCGCCTCTTCAATCCGTGCCTGTGTCTCAGCGGCTGATGCACCCATAGCAGCGCCCAGAACACCGCCGAGAGGGTTGGAGGCTAGGGCAGAGTTGAGATCGACGGGGGGGCCGCGGAGGTCAATAAGCTAGGCCGCGAGAAAATGGTTAGCTACATCTGAACAAACGCAGATACGTAGTGTAGTGTAAGTAGGTAAAAAAGTAAATAACAAGCACTTACCCGCTGTTCCATGTCGGCAATTATGTCCTGCACATCTGCAATTTGTGCGCGCGTCACCTCATTTTCCTCTGGTGACGCCATAGTCGCCAAATCAACCTCCTTCGCTTGCAGCTTGAGCTTCGTGCTCTTTAGCGCGGCCTCAAGTTCCCGAACTGCCTCATCACGCAGCACCTGATCGATCTGCTGTGTGCCCTCAGTCTTGTCGGCATCTTCGCCAGCTGTGGTCGTAATCGAGGCAAACTCTAGCGCCAGCGATAGCTTAAAGTGAGCCTCGGCAATTATTTCCGAGTCCTCTGGGTAAAGTTGCTTCTTGTAGCGAAGCGACTCGCGCGCGTCAGTGATGGCATTGGTGTAGCGCTCGTTCTCGAGCGATATCTCGCCAAGCAGGTCGTGGACATCAGCCAAGCGCTCTTTGATGTGGCGTACAAATGCCGAGTCCTCTCTACGTGCGGCAGGGTCTACTGCCTTACTCTCATCTTCAGTAACTCCTTGCTCTTCAGCCTGTTCAAGCTTCTTGTTGAACAACAAACGTGCTAGGTCAAGCACTTCAAAGGCTACGGCCAGATCGTCATCCTCACCATTATCATCGCCTTCCCCATCTTCGTCACTAGCGTCATCTTCGTCTGCGTCTGAGTCCTCAAAGTTCTCGTCGCCGGTGAACTGAAACAAGGGCTTCTTGGAGTCTAGTAGCTCTTGTGACTCCTTCGACATGGCACCCAACGGCTGCTCTGGGGGCGGTACGGAGGCGAGAGTGGACGAGCCCGCCGCGCCATTCGCCTTTTGCTGTGACTGGGTCTTCTTTTCCGGCGCCTTTCCGCCCAGCACGTCACTGCGCTCCTGACCAAGACGGAAGACACAACGACCGTATAGGAACAAAATATCGGCATTGTCAGGATTCATCTCGCCGTTCTGCTCGGCCTGTAGCTCGGCCGCCTTTCCATATTGCTCGGCCGCTTCTTCGTACTTCTTTTGAGCATACAGCGCGGTTCCCTTAGCACAAAGATCAGCCAAGGTAACCTTTTGCGAAAGGGGATCGTTATCTCCAGAGTCGGCAGTGGTTAGCGCCTCGGCGATCGGGGTGGGAGTAGATGGTTCCACTGCAGCGTTGGTGTCTTGAGGAGGCTCAGTAGCAGTAGCAAGCTCGGGAGTGGTAACGGCGGCGGCAGCGGGCTGATCGGCCATGATGAAAGATTTTTGGTTGGTTGCTAAGCGACGTTCAAGAAGGAAATCAAAACAACAACAGATCAGAGCAGCGATGGGCGGTAGTTAGTTGTGAGGAGGATAGGAAAATATGGGAAAATGAAGAAAAAAAGAAAAAAAAAGAAAAAATGAGCAAAAGTGAAAGTTTTTCTGGTTCCTTCCTTGAATCTCACTAAAATACCAAGGTACGAGAGTAGACCAGAGGGTATTCTAACAATCGAGAAAAAAGCAACTGCTAACTTGTTGCCTTTTTGCGTCGGCACCGCAAAGCGCGTCTGAATAAGGGTAGGTGCATGGGTTCTGGCATGGGCGCAGGCTCTAGCGTGTAGTATATAGTGCATCTAGCTACTCATACTACTCACACTGTTCTGTTGCGCATTTTGGCGGTGGCAATCCAACGCTTCTGACAGTTTTTACTACCCGTGACTCGTGACTCGACAACAACTTTCCCCGTACTGGACTAGGTTTGGTTTTACTATATGAGACAACGCCATGACTTGCAACTGGCAGTAATAAATCCCCCGTTTTAGTATCAGGAACGGAAAGGCGAGGTCATGCTATTGTGCGTTGCATGCTAACTACTACACCTCGCCCAGTAATACTGCTAGCTTGCTGTTGTATTTGACTAACAACTACACCATATGAGAAACCCGGACATTAGCAGGAGAGCTAGTGTAAGGCGACAGCCGAGTGTGAGGGCTGTATATGTCGAGAGACGGGCTTAAATGGACAAATGTAGATAACGGACCCTTGTTTCCGTTCTTGCCTCATAATTGCAACGCCATGCCCGGATTCTGCGGGGTCGCTGCCCCACGCAAATGCGCTGCCGAGCCCTTAAATAGGCTCTGCCATATAAAGGCTTCACTAAGCAGCATTTCAATGTCTTTCTCGGTCCAGTTCTTCGTAGGCAGACTCTGCAGGAACATCATGATTTCCTGAAAGTCCATCTTCTGCAATTTTTCCGACCATTTCACTAGGAAGGCAGCACATACATAGAGATGGAACTCGGAGAAGCCTTGCTCTTCGGCCTAAGAAACAAAAAATGGGAGGGGAGAAAGTTAGCAGTTGCTCCGGCGTTTTTGTCGTTCAGCAGCTGTTTTTACTAGCAAACTCACCAAGTATGTGTCCCACATGCGAATAGTATTCTTCACGCTGATCTCGCGCATCAACAAACAATTCATCCACCTGAAGCTGAACTGGATAAACTCCACGTGCTCCGACTCGAGATGCCGCGAAAGTCCCTTGTCGATGCGGGCCGTCAGATCGCGTAGTGCTGCCACCTGTCGCTGTATTCCTGGTTGCGCGACAATATAATGGTCCTGGATGCCGTCTAGCAGCTTCGTCAAGCACCAGAACGAGTCGGCCTCAACAGCATCTAGTACAGGCTTGGGAAGCTGCCCAGGATCCATGCCGCTCTCGATGTCGGGATCACCGATATAGACCCCCAAGAACACCTCGAAGAAGGGCGTTACCAAGTCATTGATTCCCTGTACGTAGCCGCTAGCTGGGTGGCGCACTGCCCAGACATACAAAATACGCTCTAGTGCCCGCTTTGTCGCATCGTAGCTATAGAGTTCAATGTGTGGGTTAGTGCGAGGCACATCTATGCTAATCTGATGCCAGATAGCTTCATCAAGTCCACGAGCCCGGCCCGGCCCGGCCGTGTTTGCCATCATCTGGGAGCCGCGGTCAAAGGCTTGCTTGACACCGTCGAGGTATTCCTTCCTCTTCCGCTCTAGTGTTGCCACGCGGCGCTCCCCATTAGTAGGCAAGTAACCAAGTAAAAGCTGCCATGTCATGGCTCGTACTTCTTCAGGTACGCCCGACCAGGCCAGCTGCCGCAGCTCTCCCAGCGGAATGGATGTAGCTTGGAGTAGTTTTTTGAATTTGTTGATGCGCGTAATTCGAGAATTATGTGTTTCGAGTTCCTTGGGGGTGGCATCACCAGGGATTGCTGGATAGTTTATGAGGTGTAGAGCGTTGGCGGGGTCTAAAGAAGAGGGCAATTAGTTACTGGGCTGTTCAAGACCTAGGGTTCTTATCCTTGGGTCAGTCTAGGAGAAAAAAGACTCACCTCGCACAATCTCCTTGTACTGTGGTCGTAGAATCTTCCCCTCGGTCTTCTTTGGCATAGGATATGTCACATTGGGCCGTTCTATGGCAATATCTGCACTATCAGAGAATCGCCGACTGCGGGGGTCTTCCAGGCTGCTTGTGCTAATAACACCAGTAGAAGCTGCATGAGGTAGGCCTGCTCGTTTGTCCTGAGCCTCTCGTCGCGAGCGACGTTGCATACTCGATAGACTGGGAAGGCCAAAATCGTCACCATCATCATCATCATCATAACCGACAATATCATCGGCATCTGCCTTCCAGTCGTCATTGGTGGTGGATAAAAAGTTTATGTAATTTTTGTATGGCGGGGTCTTGGAGCCATCAGATCGCCGGGGCCGTGGCGACTGTTCGTTGCTTTGTACGCGTGAGATAGGATTTGAATGTGTTGGAGTTTTTGGCGGGGGTGTAGAAGAACTAGACAGGTTTCTACGTTGATGGATAGACAAGGAGGAGTGATAGTTAGTATATGAGGCACAGTATGACATGATTTGACTGCGGGGGAGGGGAGGAAAGCCCTTGGAGAAGACCTTTTCTAGCCTTCTAAATGACCAAAGGGCAAAAAGCAAACAAGACAGGATAGTAACTGACAGCTGATCAAATTTAAGCATGTCGGCGTGTGAATACGCAGCGCCAATGACCTTTCCAGGTTCGTGAACTGTGCGTTTCGGCGGCTTCCAAAAGGCCGAAGCCGGTGTACTGAAGGACGAACAGGAGGAAAATGTCAGTAGGCAATACTTCCAAGCATGCTTTTAGTCGGATCAGATAGCAAGGTATAATACGCCTGTCCTTTCGCTTATTCCGCTCTTTTGATTTTTCGTAGACGGGGCTAGAGGGTCTACATACTCGGATCGGTCTGTAGCCGCCGGCCACCAGTTAGTTGTTAGCTTGGAGGTTCACGGATTCATCGTAACCAGGTCTTTATTTCTTTATTGTAGTAGGGCAGGGCTAAGCTCGCGCTCATGGCGGGGCCAACATACCAACTTGCACCATCTCCTGTTACAGAAGAGTCGAGATTGGGTCGAGGTTAGCAGAATGCCGAGTACTTTGTTGCGCATAGCAGCAGAAGAGGGAAAAGGGAACTGGGCGGGGGTTGTTTAGCTTGTATCAGAGATCAGAGGCTATTCGAGGGGTCGTTTCGCATCACTGAGATTGGGTCGGGCCGTACCTGTTGCTGCGACTGTTTCTTGCTGCTGCTGCCACCGCTTCCGCCGCTGCTAGACGAAAACATGGCTAAAGGGGGGGGGGTATCAAGTCAGAGTGTGGCGTCCGTGGAAAACGGTAGATGATGCTTTTGGGTTGTTTGTATCGTTTAAAGAGCGTTTATGGACTATTTGCTAGTAGTTTTTGGACAGCCTTTTTGCCTTATTATCAGCTGCACCAGATCATAGAAGCTCCGTTATCATCGAATAGGAGCCTCAAGAGAGACGCAGACAAGTATCTGTTACGTCTCGTCTTATAATGTTGAGCTTCGTCTTAATCGCCATTGCTAATGAGGTCACAGTGTTAGCTTTAGATTAATAGGCCGGGGTCAAAGCTTGTGGCGCCCCTGTTGGATGATGAGTCTCTCAGCCACAACATTATTTTGCATGTGGCTGCAAAAACAGCAGGCAGCCAGTCGTCACTCACTGCTGTCGGCTGCCAATTGTCAGCCTTGCTTTGCTATCAATTGATCGCCGATATACAGGTATACTTTATTTCTATTTCCTCAGCCTCGTCTCTTAACTTGCAACTTGCAACCGACAACGCCTATCGTCTTGCGCCCATCAACGCTAGACTATTTTTTTTTCGCTTCTTTAGCTTCTTTTGCGCGTCGAAAATATAAACTTATCACCCAATTAGCAGAACTTCCGAATCTTGTTTCTGTTGATTATTCCCTACTGCAAACAGCCATCCATTTCATCATCGCCATCGCCATGGCTGACAACGAGGGTTTTGAGGACGATCTATTTGCTGATCTGTATGTTATCGGTTTTCTTGAAGCTCAATACATTTATCTCAAAGTTGTCTACTCAGCCTAATACTTACCTTTCCTCAGCTACACTGATGACGATGCTGCAAAGTCCACTTCCACACCGCAAATCGATTCCACCCAGCCCAATGGTGTCACTGCTCCAGCTTCTTCTGCTCTAGCTCCAGCCTCTTCTACTTCAGCGCCCGCTCTTGCCCAAGACCCGACATTTGATAATATCAACGCCGACTCCGCACCGCCACTAGACATCAATACCCAGGATGACGAATACGAATATGAAGACGACGACGATGACATTGACATTACTCTCGGAAACACCAGTAATGATGCGATCGGTGTCGCTAATACAACTACAACTGCTTTTCCCAATCAATCAAATCAACAAAATGATCGTGCAAGCACGCCGGCTCTCTCAGTTCAAGGCTCAAGCAAACTAGGCGTAGCCAACAAAGAAGACGGGTAAGTCGATTCTAATTTCTAATTATACCCCTTTCGCGTGTATGTAGCTCTATAGGTTTGTATAATGCCCGATCAATCATGCCTATAAGGACAGTACAGCTTTCTGCAGCGGGCTGCCTGCGTAGACTTTAGTATTACTCAATTTCACTGCTCGATAAACGGACACTTGTGTCTACCCGCCTCAAGACGCCACAACAAGTCTAGTCTTGGCTATTCTCGCGGTTAGCCCCAGCGTCAACCTCAGCGCCGGCTTGATCGTTGTCAATGTTGCCCATTATCTAGGGGAAAAGCATGTTTGTATTTCTGTTATTCCTGTATACGCTTGCTTAGGCCTGGACGTAAGCTTTGGCTGTGACTTGGACGTTGGCATTTGGGCATCCATTACGCACAAGAACGATGGAACGGAAGCCTCCGGCTGTGGTGTATATGGCAGAGCAAATCGGAACGGGGCGGACAATGTATGGGAATATGGGAAACGGCCCCGCAGAGACTTGCAAAAGACAAGAACAGTCGTCACTGTTCTATGACTAGGCCACCATGGACCGGTTCAAACCGGACCGTACCAGGCCGGGCCGGGCAAGACGGAAACAAGAAGCGAGGCCAGAATTTTTTACATTTCAGGAGAAAGAAAGAGAAGAAAAAGAAGAAGAAAAAAAGGCATATCATATCAGACAAAAAGCTAGCAAGCAGACAGCACATGATAGCTACGAGATTGGAGAAGTCAGACCGACGTTCATATATCCAGGCTTAGCGCAATGCCCCTCTTTTGTCCTGCTGCACCGAGATGAGACCATGAGATTGATTAGCTCTAGTCCTGTTCTCAGTATGCATTTCTCAGTTTGTTTGTTTTTTTCATCCTCGTCTTTGTCTGCAGATCGCAGATATGAAATGCCTGTTCTTCGTTCTCCCGCTTTGCCTTTATCTTTGCCTTTGCTTAGTATCATCTTGTCTTACCTAGGCAGACAGGCAGATCAGCGGGCAGATGTATAACTACAACTTTCGTAATTCTGGTTCTACTTCTTGTCTCATCGTTTGGCTCTATCTTTGGCTGTGTCCTTGACTAGTGGATAGCACAACGGCCTACATCTACGCCTACGCCGTGCAGACCCGCAGAGCTACTAACACGTCGAATGGGGATACTGATGTTCTTATTTTTGCTACGCCTTGCATGCAACAAGATGCTAATCTAGGATGATTCCTGTGTATAGAAAAATGTTCATTGGTGGTCTCAACTGGGAAACGACAGATGGTAAGCCTCTTTTCACCCTTAGCAGGGCCGACTCCGTTTGTCTTTGGTCGTACTAAATCCGCATTAATGGTTGTATTAACTTTCTATAGAATCATTGCGCGATTACTTCTCACAGTTTGGCGAAGTGCTCGAGTGTACCGTTATGCGCGACAACAACACTGGCCGTTCTAGAGGCTTTGGCTTCCTAACCTTCAAAGACGCCAAGACTGTCAACATCGTCATGGTCAAGGAACACTTCCTAGACGGCAAGATAGTAGGTCCAGCCTCACCTTACGGCCCATATAGCTTCACTTATTTCTAACGCGTTTTTTTCAACCTTTTCTTCGCCCTGCTCTAGATCGACCCCAAACGCGCCATTCCTCGCGATGAACAAGAGAAGACTAGCAAGATCTTTGTCGGAGGCGTGAGCCAAGAAACCACGGACCAGGAATTTCGGGAATACTTTGCGCAGTTTGGTCGCGTTGTCGATGCTACACTGATGATGGATAAGGATACGGGCCGGCCGCGCGGCTTTGGCTTTGTGACATTTGAGAGTGAAGCTGGTGTCGAAAACTGCATCAACACGCCTCTGGAAATCCATGGCAAGCCTATCGAAGTCAAGAAAGCCCAGCCACGCGGCAATCTACGTGAGGAGGAAGATGCAAGCCGTCGCAACAAATTCCGCAAGATGGATGATCAAGGTATAAGCGGAGGCAACGGAAGCGGCCCTTGCGCTGCCAACCCTGGTGGCGCCATGATGGGCCAGATGGGCGGAGGCAGCGGCGGTGGCATGACACCGCAGGTGATGGCACAGTATATGCAGCGCATGCAGCAGTACTTTTCCATGAT
Source organism: Ceratocystis huliohia (assembly GCA_038382965.1). NCBI lineage: Eukaryota > Fungi > Ascomycota > Sordariomycetes > Microascales > Ceratocystidaceae > Ceratocystis > Ceratocystis huliohia. Next base: position 26,690 of record JAXCEX010000093.1, on the reverse strand, counting down.
GCAGCAGCAGCAAATGGCGATGAGCCGCGGCATGGGCCAAATGAACCCAGCTATGTACCAGAACATGCAGCAACAAATGATGCAGATGCAGCAGATGCATATGGCTGGTCGTGGCCAAGGCGGCATGAACCCGGCCATGATGGGTCAGATTATGGGTCAGATGGGCCAAATGAACAACCAGATGGGCCAGATGAACAACCAGATGGGCCAGATGAACAACCAGATGAACAACCAGATGAACAACCAGATGAACAATGGCATGATGAACAACGGCGGTGCAGGTCGCGGCTTCAATGGTGGTGGTGGCATGCCCCAGGGTAGCTTTGAACAGCAGAACAACGGACCAATGTTTAACCAACAGCGCCGCTTCAACAACGGCGGCCCCAATCAAGCCGTAAACAACTGGAATAACAACAACAACAACAACGGCGGTGGTGGTGGTAACAATGGCACCCCCGAAGCCTATGACGACTCGATGCAGCAGGGCGGCTCGTCCCAGGGTCCGAACCAGGCTGGTCGAGGTGGCCCCTCCTTCCGTCGCATGCCTGGCAGCCAGACACCTGATCCGACTAATGCGCCGCCGGCAAACGCACCCACGGGCCCCAAGAATGCCGGCAAGCCGGGTGCTAACTACCGCGGTGGCGGTCGTGGGGGTGGCGTTGGCGCCGGACGGGGATTCCATCCGTACTCTCGCTAGACCCATAGAGTGTGCAGGCCAGTGGGTGAGGTCTGTCAGTACTGCTTCGCCCTATCTTGCCTGTCTCCTGTCCGGATTCGCTTGCTTGCCTTACTTTCTTTTTTTGTCTTTTGGCCTGGCTAGCTGAGCATAAAGCCTCTCTCGCTCGCTCTCCGTGCTGTCTCTGTACTAATATCCCTTTCGGCGTCACGTTAACCTGAATTCGTTGTTCCCTGCTGCTCCCAGTCTTTTTTCTCCTTTGCATCGTTTCTTCGGCCACGGGGGAAGGTTTTATTTTGCGAGGATAACATTCCCGGTTTATCTGTCATGGCATGGTCTCTTGGTCTGGCCCTTTGTCTCTACGCATGCTGTTTTTTTTTTTTCATCTTTTTTATTTGGTCTTGTTCTCTACGGCTTGTTAGCATTTTCCTCTTTATATTTTCTTTATTTTCATTCCATTTTTCATATGTAATCCAAGGTCCTTCTGAGTATATTTAGTTGGAGGTTCGAGTACATCGACTTGGTTGATAGTAGTAATTTGAATTTGGATAGAGGAGCCGAAACTCGATCACGCCTTCATCCAAACACGCAGAAGAACAGGAGGAAAAAGTCCGCATTCTACTGTAGCAGCATGGGGTTAGGCCACCATGAGTGACGACACATAAGTAGTAGTTAGGGTTTGGTGAAGTATTGAAGATTTGAAGCTGAAATAGGCTCGGAGGCTCTGCTAATGACATCCCATTTCCTCTAAAGGGGGGCTAGCTCGGTTCTGAAAACAAGGGATGGACGCTACTATAGGGGATAACTAGTTACCCTAACTCTGGTTCACCCACTGTAAACCAACCTCAGCCCACTGTAGCTCTGTGTGGAACACCTGTGCATTTTTTTTTGTCAGCTTGAAATCCAAGCTTGACCTCACTTACCCCATCTCACCTCTGCCCATGCATGCGGCTGTCCCTGTTTCTTGTTCATCTTTAAGGCCATCGTCATCTTGAGCTAGCTTCGCGCCTTTATTTGCTTCTTTATTATCAATTATCCTTCCTCCCCTGCATCCTCTTTAATACCGCCTTTTACTTGGCATAATTCCCCCTCGTGCACACGTCTAAAAGGGACACAGTTCACCATGTCACCTACCTCTGCTGCTGTCAAGAGAAAACGTGATTGCGCCTCCATCGACGCCGCTGCTTGTGATCCTACTGCTAGCGCTCCGCCTGCATCCGAGTCTGCTGCTACCCACACCTCTTCCACCGAAGCCACTTCTATTTCTGTGGCTTTTGTCGCACCGCCTCCTACCTCTACATCCGCCATGTCCTCCACTCCTGCCGTCACCACAACCGCCGCAACGGGCGAGGCTGCACCTGCCATCGAGCCGGCGCTGGCTTCAGCCTCGCATCCGCCGCCCAAGCGCCAGCGCTCCAACGGGCATGTTGCTGAATCCGAAAATACCCCTGCCGACATCACTTCTAATGCACAATCCGGTTCCTCCTCCTCACCCTCCTCTGCCGACCCCAAGTCCATGGCCCCACCGCCGTTGGGCCAGCTGACCCATCCCGTTGGATACACTACAAACCCGCCTCCCACCGGCCGTCCTGTCAGAGTCTATGCTGACGGTGTCTTCGACCTGTTTCATCTTGGGTGCGCATTAAAACCCCTTCTTGCTCACGCTTTGCTAGTTAACCTACGTCAAAGCTCCCTTGAGCTGCCTCTCTTGGTGCCAATTGATTAGCTAACCTGTCCTCTTTTCCGCCGTTTTTCCCTACTGCAGTCACATGCGCCAGCTTGAGCAAGCCAAAAAAGCCTTCCCCGATGTCCACCTAATCGTCGGCGTCACGGGCGACGAGGAAACCCACAAGCGCAAGGGCCTAACTGTGCTCTCGGGCCGCGAACGTGCTGAGACCGTCCGTCACTGTCGCTGGGTTGACGACGTGGTAGAAAACTGTCCATGGATCGTGACGCCCGAGTTCCTCGAAGAGCACAAGATTGATTACGTAGCTCATGATGACATTCCGTATGGTGCTGACGAGGGCGATGATATTTACCGACCTATCAAGGAGGCTGGCAAGTTCCTGGTGACGCAAAGAACTGAGGGTGTGAGCACAACAGGCATCATCACGAAGTAAGGGCAATTCACTAGCCACATTCCCCAGGCCACCATCAAAGAGCTACTATTGCAAATAGGCACCCCGCTAACCACGCCATTCTGTCGTCCCATAGGATCGTCCGAGACTATGAAAAATACATTGCCCGTCAATTCAAGCGCGGCGCGTCTCGACAAGAACTCAACGTCAGTTGGCTCAAGAAAAACGAGATGGATATCAAGCGCCACGTCAGCGACCTGCGCGATAACATTCGCGTCAACTGGGCCACTACTGGACAAGAGCTCAGTCGCGAGCTGCGTCAGTACTGGCCTGCCAGCCGGCCGCAGTCACCCGCCCGCGCACTCTCAACTAATAGTCTTAACGACTTGTCGCCTGGCGTTATGCGCACGCCGGGTGCAGGTAATGCTGCGAATACAAATGACTTTATCACGGGATACACCATTGGGCTGATTGGCGGTGTACGGTCTTGGGTAGGTCTTGATTTTTTTCTTTTCCTTGCGGTATCCAACTGGATTTTCCAGCAGGAGTAATAGCAGTATTTTGCGTTGGAAAGACCTGTGCTAACGTTTTGCGCCCTCTCTCTCCCTCCCCTACAGATGACAAAGAGCCGCCGCAGTGGCGAGAGCCGCGGGCCCAGTGATGATGACTCCGACTCGGAGGCCCGAAGCCCGACATTAGCTACGGTGGGTGGCTCGGGTTCTGAAATTGGGACAACCTCAGCCGCGACACTCACTAAAACGCCTGTGAAGCAGACGCAACAACATTAGCCACGCTGTGCGCTGCGCTACGCTACGTCTGTACCTATATCATTTTCCACTTTTTTTCTCTTGTTAGTGTCCGACCTGTCCCTGTTTGGTCTTCTTGCTTAGCTTCGTCTTGTGTTATTTCGCGTGTCTTTATTGAAAGAGGAGAGGCTAGATAGATGGCCAGCCACGCATTGATCGCTGGCCCGAAAACAAAAACAAATCTGTACTTTGGCGCGTATGACGAGCATGAACCCCCGGGTAAGAGCAAGTGAACCAGTGTACTCGGGGACCTCCGGTCGCAGGTATGGCTGTAAGCGGCTGCTAGCTATGGCTCTAGCTCAGTATCTACTGCCGTGCCTGCAGTCGGCCGCTGCCCACCTCGAGCCCACTCCATATAGACATGTAGCCTCCGGAAAACACGGGATCATTTCCACTGTCCCGTACGTAGTCAAGGTACAAAGAGCGTTGTCAGTTTTGTGGCAATCTGCCACGTAGAAGCTGCAGTGTGGTATGCCCCAGAGGTTTTATGTCTCTTTTGCATGATGACCTGAGCTTCTACTGTTGATGACTAATGTCCTTGATGAATATTGATGAATATTGGATTAGTAAGACGAAGCCCTGCGGCGGTGGGTGGTTGTGGTTGTTGTCAATCCTTGCGTATCCACTATTCTCCACTCCATAACGGCGAAATGCTGAATAATACGATGACTAATAAGACAGCTTTGCAGTTTTTGGATACAAATGACATACGACTTCCTCCTCCTGTCTGCTCTCCATGGTCAAATTGCACTGCGCCGTACGACAAGTGGCTACTTGCATATCCTTGGTGATGTACGTATTGTTTTTTTGCTGTTGTTGCTGCTGTTCTTATTTTCTTGCACACACCTTCTTTTCGACTGTATTGTCCTGTCATAGTTGCTCCGAGATCCGAGATAAGAACGCCCTGTCTCAGTCGGGCTTGGCCTGCACAGGCAGGCTACTTATGACTGCCTGATCTCTCCTCCACCCTGTTTCTTTTTTTCGTGTCCCCTCTTTTTTTGGGGGCTATTTTACCGTTGTCAAGACAAAGAATAGACCAATGGCTGGGGGAAGCAACCAGGGGCGGTGCAGCTCACAGCTCAGGCCTAGAAAGCTTGCAGCTTGCAGATTTCCGGTGTGCAGGCAAACTTACCACGTAGCACTCAGGACTAACTTGCGATGATAGTGATGAATCTAGCAAGACGCACCAAGAACAACAGAACACTAGAGCTCCATAACACGAGCAGAACGTGGCTTAGTGATGCGCAGCAAATTTGAGGACAGATTACTTCAAGAGTGCCAAGGCCAGTGGCCGAAGGGTCGGCAAGGAGCAAGGTAGGAGGGAGGTGGGAAGATAATCGGGAAGAAGAAGTTTTATGCTGGTGTAACGCCGACTCCGACCTGAAAACGGAGCAAGGGGCAAACCAGTTGTGCCGGCTCTGTCCAGTCAAAACAGCCAAAGTCCCAAAACTCGGTCTACGCAGCAAACTTATAGTCCGGCAAGATTGCCGGACTCAGAATTCCTAGCTCCAGTTGGTGGTTAGTGTCCAGACTGCTAGCTTCCATCCTCTTCTCTCCATACGCCCCTCCCATGTTGTGGGATCGTAGTCTGTGCACACAGAAGCACACGCCCTGCCAGAGGAGTGGGCAGCCATTGTCTGGCGTGAGAGAGCATGTTTTCCTCGGGCTCTTGTCAGAATCAAGAAGACAGGAAACATGAAGAGCCAGGGCGTGTTTTGCGTTAGTGTCATTTTCTCTAATTTTGACTTTATCCGGCTGTTTCTTGTTTTTTTTTTCTTTCTTATTCTTATTCTTATTCTTGTTATTTTCTCTTTTCCTTACCACGTCATTTTCTGCAGATCGCGACAAGGCGATAGCCAGGTAGAAGAACACAGTCATCGTTGTTTAGCGTAACCAGCACACACATGCGCATACGCATTCAGACTCTGAGAATCGCACTTCCTACACCCCCTCAACAGTCCTACTCGCACGCTTTCACGCTCACACACTCACGCCTCCACTCTTGCACTCCCCATTCCTCTCCACACGCTCACGCTCCAACACGCCATTCTCTCCTGTTCGGCCTCGTTTTGCCGCATCTCCCTCTTCGTGTTGCATCTCTGCGTCTCTGTATGCTGTTTTAGGCGCGGGCGGAAAACAACAAGGCCCCCAGTATCAAGCTGCTTTCTCTTTCTCCCCCTGCGGCAAAACAGAAGGAGAGAAAAAATAAAGAAAAAAAAACACCACGGAGATGCTGACACTTAGCTCGTGGCCCCGAAATATTATCAATCAAGACAACTACTCTTCACTAATCAATATTTCTCCTCCTCGTATCAACCTCTGCACGGCAAGACAGGACAGGGGTTGGCGTCTAAGTCGGCGGTAAATTTTCCGTCCCATGTTTCCCCCTGCGATGGACGGGTCTTGATTTGGCCCTGTCGTTGTTTTTCTTATTGTCGGCTTGATTTGCCTTCCGATTTTGTTCTTTTTTTCTTTCCGTCCTCTTCTCTCTGGCCTGATACACACACACCCCTTCTTAGGCCCTCTTCTATAGCGGCAATTTAAACGCGCCGGCGCGCCTCTCTGCGCTAGAACATAAGCTTAGGCTTCTTCTCCGTGGTCAAGACTCAGGTTTTTTTCTCATGCAGTAGACCTCGCTAATGTACGCAATTGTCAACAGGCACCTCTACACCGGCGACTTACGTACGTCGCTTGCAAGATAAAGTGACGCATTGCTTTGATCTCTCGCCCCATGGACGCCATGCAGCAAGAACACGACAGGAGTCAGGCCACGTCCCTTTGTCACTTGCCCTTTTGCCCTACCCCCTTCTGGCCTTCTCTTGCTCTCTCTTTCCCGTCGCCCATCCCATTCAACGCGCATTCTGCCTTGCATGCCTCTGCGCATATAACGCCCAACACCCGTATTTCTAATGAAAACCGCATCAAATCCATTGCAAGAGCAGGAGAATTTGGGGGCCGGCTGGTGAAATGCAGGAGGAAAGATCAAGAGAGAAGGAAAAAAGGCGCGAAAAAAGCTTGGACCCTGCTTTTGCCCCCAACTTCTCTCTCGAAAAACGAGGGGGGTATAGATTATGTTGCACCTCGCTTAACTCATGTTTGCTATGAGTTGAGATGAACGACCCGAGTCGCACAGTGTTGGGGGCGAGGCAGTCTTGAGGGTGGTTAGAAAGCTTGAGCACTGGTGCACAGTTAGGGTAGGGTTGTGTCTCGTTAGGGTATGCGAATGACCAGCTACCCTTGTACCCTAAGGGATCCCGAATTGAGGTCAAGAAAAGTGGAATCGTCGACCTGCAGGGTTGCTGACGATGGCGTCGAGGCTCTTGCTGGTGGTTAGGGTTAACCGGTGCAAAGGTTTTCATCCATCTCCCCCTACCCTTGACCTCCCCCCCCGGCCAACTATGAAAAGCATCCGACTATGCTTCACCAATGCTAAGCCTTCGGCTAAGTTATTTTCCATCACTTCAACATCTCATTACCTATATTTTTCACTATTTTATTTCACAATGCGCATTTTGCATTATTTTTGCCGCTTCGGCCAACTAGTTACACCGACGAACTGAGCTTTGACACCCCTTTTTCTTCTGGCTCTTTTCATGGGTTAATGTGAAGCAGGCTTTTATTAGGTCTAATTTTTGCAGTGTCTGAGTTAAGCCAAGACTTTTTGCTTATTAGTTGGGGGTTGCTTTGCTTTGGCTTCGCTTCGTTATTCAAAATTTGCAAGATTCCTGCCCTCGGGGCTTTCGCTAGGGCTTCCCATTCCTATTCCTACGTTCATCGCGCGGCTATTTCTCTATATGTTGAGACCATGGCAGGGTAGGATGAGGATGAAACTAAACATGTACGAGCTTGCTTCTGAGTTGGCGATGGGCTTGCTATGTCCGTTGGCTGAGCTATAGGGGATGGAGTTATAGCCTTTGCTGTGTTGCCGCATTTGCCGCTGTTAAGTACCGTCCTTCCTCCTAGATGGGCCATAGGTCACGAGCCTCTTGCACAGAAAGGAACAGGAAAGAAGAAAAAGGAATAAAGGGCAAATGGAAACATTAGCAAGTGTCCTCTTCGTACATCTGTACATATTTGTGCAGTTCGTTATGCATGCTCGACTTTTGCCTATGTACTCGAAATCCCTCGCCCACAAGCAAAGCGGGCCACTCAGCGTTCCAGAACAGAGTCGAGTGGTACTGTGAAGATGAGACCCTATAGATTGTGGGTGGGAGGCTTCTTAGTAAACATTGGCTGAGCGATCAGTTAAAGGGGCATGCCTAAAACGGCAACGCTGATTGTCGAGCCTAACGCCTCTTTTGGAACTCCGTCATACTATGGGCTAGCTAAGATGTAGCAAGCCCCACGTAAAGCGTATAGTGTCTATGTCTATACCTGCTGGTGATAGTCATGACGATCGAGCCACGAGTCGAGCTGTGATGCCGCCAAGGTTTATTTGTCCAAGGCTCTGTGACTCGGTATAGGGGAGAGAGAGAGAGAGAGCCAGAGAGGTGAGCATGGAATTTCAGGCTTCTTGGGGAATGCTCTAAGAATAAAGAGGGGAGAGGGGAGAGGGGACAAGACGAGGGGAGCGGGGAGAAGGGGAGAAGACGAGGGGAGCGAGGGACAGGGTGAAACAGAAATATGGCTTTTACTTTTGCCATCCCCATTGCCGCCCCCGTCTTGAGGCTCTCCTCTGCGCCGCGCACCATGACTCCTGTCTTGTGTATCGTCGTCCTTATGCTTCGTCTTTGTGCGTCGTACGGACGTTGCTATTGCCTTCTAGAAGCCTCTTGATTTTCTCTGCTTTTTCCCATTCTTCGTAGATTTCCACGCTTAGGCCAGAAAGCAACACGGCGCTGTTATCATCAGCCACATAGCAAAGGCAGCAAGTCAGTGCTCATTCAAGCCCTGGCAAAAGTGCAGCAGGTATGGTGAAGGTGAGCGGGGCATAAGGCAAGTGGCATGGGGCCATTGTACACAGGACAGGGCAATCTCATACCGAACCCAGCTAAGCTAAGTTAATCCGAGTTAAGCCAAGACAATCTTGAATGGGCTTGGCCGCTCTTGTCTATCCTTCCTGCAGCAGCAGCAGCCCATCTCTGGCACAGCGTCTTGGCTTTTCCTCTTGGGCTTCCCATCCTGGCCTTGGGCCTTAGGATTTTTGTATATTTTGTCCCTCGAGTGTTTCTCATGTGCGGCCTCGAGCCTGGATTTATGTACACTTGCACGCATGTTTGTATGTACAGGTACATATGCGCATGCAAATATAGATACATGTACACAAACGTCTATACATGTAATCCTCGCGATCTCTCCTCTGCTAGGACCCCTCGTTCGTGCAAACCAACCAGGTCTGGCTTCACGATCCTGCTTCCTGGAATAAAACCCTAAGATAACTTCTATGATGCATGCTTATCAAAAAGCGGAGAGCATCTTTGTCGCTTTTGGGCCGACTTTGTGCTTGGCTGCCCATTTGAGCAATCCTTTACTTGTGTGTTGGGTCGGTGGTGCGGGCTTCTTTATGGTACGAGTGTCCCCGTCTTTGTGCTCGATCAAGTTTTTCTTCATTCTCTCTTTTTCGTCTTACTCTTCGCTCCGTTGCGGACGCTATCCTCTTTTTCATGACTGCATTGGCTGGTACTGGCGAGCACCCATCGTTCTAGCCATAACCTTATTTCTCTTGGGTTGGGGCTGTTTTATTCCTTCTCTACTGGCTCTGCTTTTCTTCCCGATCTTTGCTGCCTATTAGCTTCGCACTCTCGTCTTTTCGGATCTTGCCTGGTCTCGCCTCGTTGGCCCCCCCCTGCCTTTTATTCCCTTCTTCTCCCTCGCCTTCTCTCTCTGCCTGCCTCTGCCTTCTCTCTCTCCCAGGCTCTCTTTCTATCCCTCTCTCTCTCCATTTCTTTCGCTCTTGGCCTGGCCCGTGTGCGTGGACCCGAAACTAGAAGCCCTGCTTGCTGCTGAGTTTCGTGGCTAGGCTTAGCCCACATTCTGCCTTGTCGCTTGTTTCTAGTATATGCATCACCAAGGCATATACATCTAGACGCGCATATACGCATTGGGGGCTATGGAAGCGGTAGTGGTGGCAGGAGCACCAACATAGGACGGAAAGGCAGAGAGACGGACAAAGTATTGAGTCTGTCTGGCGTCCGCTTGGTGACCACCTCACCCCCATCTACAGACCGAAGCGCAGACACGGGTTCAGGCGTGCGTTGTATGTATGTATGCATGTATGTCTGTATGCGCTAATGTATGTTGTGCTATACACTGAAAATTCTACACTGTATATGGTACATTCATACATGCACATACTCTCTCTCTGCTGCTCTGTAGCTCATCCATCACTGCTATACACTACAGGAACCTGCAGCGGGCTGCACCCAGACAGACAAACTAGTCCATACATAGCTGTACACTATAAACAGCACACCATAGATCATAGATCATAGATCATAGATCATACACTATACATTTTACACTATACTCTATACACTATATACACCACACACCACACACCACACTCCACATACCGTACACTGCACACCATACACCATACACTATACACCTGCCACAAACTATTCACTATACTATATATGTCTTACACCGCACACTATACGCCATACGCCATACTATTCTCTGTACACTACCGACAAAACGCTGCACCAAAAGCTTCGCGCTGCAACTAGATGCACAGACTAAAACTGCCCAACATTCCATCTCCCTTCCTTGGCCTCTTCGTTTGGCTCTCGCTATTATTCTCCTTCACGTGTCCTTGCCCTTACGACGGCATTTGCCTCAAGACACGCCGACATCCTGTTCTGCCCTCTCTCCACCCACCCTTTTATCCTCCACCCCTCTCCCCGTTGTCTCTTCTCTCCTTCATTCCTCTTCCTTTTTTGACAGTCTGCCTTATACTCCCGGTCGTCTCGTAGTTCCCACACTACCTAGTATAACACCCAAACTCACGATTTACCACGCCCCTGCTGGCATCCCTCACCCCCTTTCTTTCCTCTGACTCTTTTCTTTTCCTCCTCCGATGGGCCGTTAACGGATCGGCCTCATATTAGACCCTTGTTTCTGTTTTCCTTGCTTGCTCTTTGTTTTGCTTTCTTACTCTACGTGGGCGTAGGCGTGGGTGTATATGCGAGTTAGACAGCCTCTCACCCCCACCCCCCCCCATCTGTAGGCCCAGACACACGCCCCTCCTCGTACACACTGGTCCCGTCTCCGTACCGTCTGTTGACCCTGGACTCCTTTTTATTGTCTCTTTATTCTTATATTTTTCCTCCTGCTTTTGCCTTTACGATGTCTAGTATAAGGGATATCATGAATGCCGAAGACCAGGCTGTCGATACAAAAGACGCTGGGCCGGCAGTCTCATCTTCATTTTCGTCATCGTCCTTGTCTTTGGCTTCTAGGATCAACAACAACAGAAATACTAGCAACAATATAAACGACAGCATTGATACCAGTACTAGCGACGACAATAAAAACCGCAGCAGTACCGGCAACAGTGGCCATCAACAGAAGCAGTTCCACGGCATATTGTCACAGTCGCAGCTGCCCTCACACCACCATAATCTTTACCATACCAGCAGCACTCCAAGCAGCAGTACCACTAGCAATACCGCTAGCAATACTACCACAGACGCCGCTGCCACAAACTATCACTTGCCTTTGCGCCCTCACGCACCTCTTCTCCATTACAAAAGCTCACCTCACCTATCAGGCTCTGTCTCTGCCTCTGCCTCTGCCTCCACCTCCACCACTTCTTGCCACCAGTCTACCACGCCTCTACCTCCTCCCCCATCACTCCCTTCCTCTGGCCAGCAATCGCCAGTGTTTTCCGGCGGCTCATTCCCCCACAAAGACTCACCGTCCGCTTCTGCTTCTTCCGCCATGGACTCCTTCCACCGCCAAAGCCGCCACAATAGCCCCTCAGGACCACCTTTTGCGCCTTCGGGGCCACCATCCTCATTTACCTCTTCTCCAAGGGCCTCCAATCCTTCTCAGACAGGTACACAGGAGGTCAAACTCACGCCTGTTACCGGACGTGTAAGCAGGGCTAAGAGGGGTATTCCAGTGCACTATTGCCAGGAGTGCAACAAGACATTTACGCGGGCAGAGCATCTCAGGTACATATCAGACTCTTTGTCTTTGTCTTTTCTTTTTCCTTTCTCTCTCTTTCTCTCTCTAAAGCACATAAGAATACAAACCACAAACAAAAGATCGTCACCAACTTGATAAAATTTACACTCTCTTTGCAAGAGAGCACGCCCCCGCCCCTCCCCGACACACAAACCCTAACCAAGCCACTAACCAACCCTAACCATTCTAACAAGAGCAACTAACACCCCTTTAGACGTCATGGCCTTAGTCATGGCCGGCCGGAGTTCCCGTGTCCATTTCCTGGCTGCTCGCGTGAATTCCACCGCAAAGACTTGCTTGAGCGACACCGCCAGAAGCAGTACGTCTGTCTCAATCCCACTTTGCCATTGTTGTTCTTATCCATTCTTGGACCGCATTGCATTCTGCTGCTTTCTTCACTGGTACCTATACTGATGTAAATACCCGTCTGGATAGTCACAATGACTTCGAAACAGGGGACCCGGTTGTCGCGTACCCCTACCATAACCCCAGCCATTTCTCCTCAGCAAACCCGGGCTCTAGTGGCTCTGCACCATCTCGATGCCCCTCCGCGGGGAGTCTTACAGGACTCAGGAGTAGCCCGGGTGCTGTGTTCTACCAGTCCCAGAACCTCAGCGTACCTGGCGCTGCACCGAACCAGCAACAGCAGCAACAGCAGCAACACCAACACCAACACCAACACCAACACCAACCCCAACACCAGCACCAACACCAACCCCAACCCCAACACCAACACCAACACCAACATCAACAGCAACAGCAACCGGGACACCCGCAACACCAGCAGCACACAGCGATCCATAGCGCTGCAGAATTCCCCTGGGGCCGAACGCGGAGCTCCTCTATGAACCATGCAATCTCTTCTACGGCTCAAAACGTGAATGTATTTTACCCGCAGTTCCCTCTTACCGGGCAGTACCCCGAGTTCCATGGTATGGAGGGCAGTAACAGTGGAAGCAGCCATGCTCCCTCGCAGACGACTGGACAGGTGGGAGGCAGCGGCATGGATGTTAACGTCCCTAGTGGCCATATCAACATCGTTTCTAGCCAGATGCACACGCCTGAGCCGATGTATAGCCACTCGTACGATGCATCGTTCTCGATGCCACTGGATTTCGCGAGCCTAGACTTTTTCCACTCGTATGGCGGCCAACAGCAGCAGCAGAATGATAGCCAGCAGTAGGAGGGCCAGGCTGGTCATACGGATGCTTTCCTTCTTCGTCCCTTTCTTCCTCTCTCCCCTCCTTTCTTCCCCTCTTTTTCTTTTGGCTCCTTTGGTTCTTTGGTTCTTTTTTCTCCTTTTCTCTCTTGCCCTAGTCTTTATTGTCAAGACTTCTTTTCATCTGCCACCTCTTTTTCCGGACTGTCAACCGAGCAAGGGGGCTAGAGAGTGACCAGGAACACTATTCTCTGTACAAAGCATTTTTCTTCTTTTTGTTACCTTTCTCCACACATACACCTGCATCATACCGTCAGCTCGTTAGCTCTCATTTCTAGAATTCCCCTTTGTTCTCCTCTGTTTCTCCTAGATTATCATGCAAGAAGTTTCCTTCATTCTTCTTTTCCCAAAGCTTGTTAGTAAGGCTTTTAAACAGCTGTTTCTAAAAATAGACACCCACTTATACGGGGCCCGTTATTGAAAATCCCTGTCTAAACCTCACTAAAAAACATCACTAATCCTGTCTATGTGCTGTTATTGTTATATGCTTAATCTTCTGGCGTCACACAGCCCAGCCCAATCTATTCAGCTCAGCCAAAACTATCCTCTCACCAGCCTCGTGTTCCCTCCCTTGGCCGACAAGGAAGGAAGGGGGGATTAGGCACGGCAACATTGATAAGGCGGCTTAGATAAGAAAGGCTAACTAACCGGGTGTTAATGTGATATGCATGCTGCTGCTAGCTATTGGATACAAATTTGCTTACCAATCACAGCCAAAGTTGCTGAAAGTCGTATTCTCCCTGAATCCACGGCCAAGAAAAAGTCCTGTCCACAAACTACTGCTGGCGTTGCTCTTTTCCTCCTCATTTCTTCGCATCAACTTCACTGGTCAGCATAGCCCATAGTCCACATTCCTCCTCTCCTGTGGCCCGTTTTTTTTAGAATTAACCCTTGAGCAGTGCAAACCAAATCTGGCCGATAGCTTTCGCCTTTATCGCTGCTCACTATAGGTCCAACATAGGGCTACAAACAGCTGTACACCAAGAATAGGCTAAACGAAGACTTGGGAACCTGCATTTAACCTACCCACACGCTCCAGGGAAATGCCAGATCCAGGATCCCAGCCCGAGCTCTTTGGCGAGCGCCAGCCTTTGCTAGGGACCACTGCCGCTTCATCTCCAACGCTTCCTTGCGAGGCACACGAGGCAGACAGAGGCACTGTCGTATTCTCAGTGCCATTCCCAGACGCAGACTCCAGCCCTGAGGTTGCAGTTGGCAGCAACCATGTTTCACCGGAGGGAACGATCAGTCCGTTCCGTGGGGTGTGTATCATGCTCAGCATGTGGACCTTGATTTTCATTCAATGTGCGAATCCCCCCCCTCCCATCAGTCCAGCCCCCAAACCTCAGCCCCCAATTGCTAATCCTCTCCCCCCTCTACCCCCCACCGGGCTTCCCTTGCGTAGCTTCCAATATGTCAGGCATCACAATGATCCAATCGAAGGTTGCTGAAGACCTTGATGCCGACGAGGAAGTTATGTGGTTCGCTGGGGCTTATCTCATAGCGCTGTCTGCGCTTACACCCGTTATCGGCCGGCTCGCCACTATATTTGCGCCCCGGAACATCGTGATACCAGTATCGCTGTTTGTCGCTGCCGGCAGTGCTATAACAGCTTCTGCGACGACCTTTGTGTGCTTCACTATTGGTCGTGTCGTTACAGGCATGGGGGGTGCTGGCGTACTTACGCTTTCTATGATTTTTGTGTTGCAATTGACCAGCAAAGAACGCCGTGGAATGTACATGGCTTTGGTCAACATGGGATTCACTGCAGGCTTGTCATTTGGTGCTATAATGTATGGTGCGTTGTTGCCGTGCATAGGCTGGAGGGCCATATTTTGGGCACAGGCACTGGTATCGGTAGCCGCGGGAGCAGGCGTGTATCTTAGCGTGCCGGAAAGCTCGCAGCCGAGAAAAAAGCTAAATGACGGTATTAGCGCAGCACAGAAGCTGGCATCCATTGACTACGTTGGGGTTGTAGCGCTGGTAAGTGTAACACATCGTGAACTGTCTAACCCTATCTCCCCCTTCCCTCCCAAAAAAGCTTCTAACGCGATTTGCCTAGACGACGACTATCTCGTTGTTTCTCTATGCCTTGGTTGGGGATATTAGACCCTACTGCATCGCCTTATCCTTCGTGTTTCTTGGGGTCTTTGTTCTTTGGGAATGCCGCTTTGCTACGGACCCAATAATTCCTCTTAAGATTCTCTCCTCTAAAGACGTCTTGTGCACGTGCTTTGCACAGTTGATCTTCGTCTCGACTCGGTGGTCTCTCTTGTACTATGGACCCGTCTTCATGCTAGTTGTTAAGGGTTTCTCGCCCTCCGTGTCTGGCTCAATCTTGATCCCGACTAACATCGGCTTTGGAGGTGGGGGTCTTTTGATTGGTTGGCTGCATATTCGCCACCACGGGAGCTTTTGGCTGTCCAGTATTCTTTCGGTGGCCATATTCTGCTTGACGCTTGTTCTTGTAGCGTCCAGTGGCAGCACTTCGTCGCCAAGTTGGTTGTTCGTACTCTATGTGTTTCTCAATGGCTTGGCCACTGGAGGCGGGGTGAATTACACTCTAGCACATATGCTGTACATGACAAGCCCTGATGTACACTTCGTTAGCACAAGTCTTCTCGGCATGTTCCGCGGGTTTGGCGGCAGCTTTGGAACGGCCATTGGTGACGGGTACTTCATGCGGCTGCTTAAAAGTCTTTTGGCAGAGGAATTTGCGCGCCTTGATGGTGGTGTCATGAGCCCCAGACATGAAGATCTAGTTGTTAAGCTTGCAGGACGGCCGAGCTATGTCTTTGACGGCGGTCTTTCTGCCAATGAGGAAATAATTGCTCGAAGTGGATACGCTGCGGCACTTCAACAAACCTGGAGAATGGCAGCACTTGTAGGCTTAACAGCAATCGTTCTACAGGGTATGTGTGGATGGAGGGCACCGGATGCAAGCAACGAGGTTGGAGACGGCGATATCGCCGATAACGAGAGAAGCGATAACTGAGAGGGAATAGATAACCCTTTCCACTTCAACACGCCATCTGTGACTCTCCTTCATAAGCCAGAGAGTGAGGCTAAGAAGAAGACACATTGCTTGCCCAAGGTTGGATTTCACAGTGGAGCAGGAAAGAGAGAATGATTAAAGTAGTTTCCTCTTTCTGGCAATTAAGTAAAAGTTTGCGCGCTCCTTCCGCAAGCAAGCATCAAGATATACTTGGCCATTAACAAGAAGCTGACGATACACAAACATGGTGGCTATTAGATGTACTAGATGTGTTGTTAGGTGGCCAGAATTTCTAATGTGCTGTTAACTTGTGAGACTAGCCCTCTTGCTATTCTATCTACACCTTTCTATTGCCGCATTCCTTGCTTATTATTAATTTGGCTTGTGATTTTCTGTCTCGTCAATTTATATACCCAGATAGGTGTTACAACGATCACAGTTCTGCTGCAATGAGCTCCGCTTTGAGCCACGAGCAAAAGCTCAACCTTATATGTCGACCAGAAGCCTGTATGTCATCATCGATTATGGAGACTGCCAGCCAATGATTAACGCCATTTGCGATGTCGTGAACCGCCCCCAAGTTTCTATTGAAAGCTACGACAGCATCTATAAGGTGCACGCTGGAGCAGTTGTTGCTATTCACCCAACTATATCAAGCCCAGATCTCTTTCACAGGCTAAGGCTCAGGCTTGTGATTATACACATTCTAAATGTAGATCTCGATTCAGAAAGAAGGAGCTTCCCGATCGGCGGAGAGCGCTTTGCCAACTACGAGCTGCTATATAGCAGAAACGAAATCGACAAACACTTGATAAGCGACTTTTTTGCCATATCTCAGGGTACATGTGTGATGCAAATCCTCTCAAGAAAGTCGAATCGTTCTTGCTGTCTCCAAAAATGATCACGATGGCCTCTAAAATCAAACCGCCTATCTCCCGCCTCTTGGAGTGGATATTGTTGAAGTATGTCTTGACTTGGTCATCCAGGCTCGAGATTTGCAAGAGCCACTGTTCGGGCTTACGGAAGTTGAGGACGGCCTAATAAAAAACGGCAATATGGCTGCATTTATACGGGCTCTAGCGAGACTCGTCTACAATGTCCGACAAATCATCAGGCTCCCCGTTCTCTTTACCGCTCGGCCGAGAGGATGGAGGAGAAATAAACCAAAGCTGCTACACAACGACTATCTAATTCTCAGCATCATTCTAACAGCTATTGCCTGGGGAATCGAGTATATTGTCATTGAAGACAGCTTGGAACCCGCCTCCAAACCTTCCATGCTAGGGTGAAAGGCAATCTCACGAATAATCTACTCTAAGCATAGTCTTTTTGAAGGCACTTCTTTATGGAGCTCGTCTAGGCTGCTGCATGCTTTGTACAAATTATCAAAGTTCAGCGATGCTATACGACTAACATCCACGTGGTTCATCGGCTCCATGAACGATGGAATCAGGGAATTTTTAGACAAAGCTCGAGACGACCCAAGACTGGTCCCATGGATTGTTTGCAATATGAAGGATCTCTTTTATGAAACTATACCCGCATATGACTTGAGCTAGACGCTCACGCCGGTCAAACCTACAACGAGGCTTGCTCATACGAATGAAGAATGAGCCTTGACTAGTGTTTCACAAATCGCGGTGGCCCGCAATGGTCTATTTGATAGGCCAGAGATATTTTATCAGATTTGGAACGAGTCTACCAAGGCTACTCCAGCGATTAACGCTTTATTTCGTGAAGCTTACAGTCAAGTTGGGTTCTAGTACATGCAGATACAATTTGAAGGGGAGTCGCTTTTGAAGTTGGTCTTCAACCTGATTTCTTGGAACTAAGGGGACTACAGGCATCATTTTTCAGGAGCAGGCCCCTGTTGACGAATTCACCAAGATTACACGGCGGGATTTTGCATATATGACGCATCGAGAGATAGATTTCTACTCACTCTATTTTGGAAACCTCGTAGTTTGCCCTCCAGCAAATTATATGCGGGTTGTCAATGCCATTGTCCCCACGTGGAAAATCAACTTTGAGAAGAGAAGGAATGTCTACGATTTTGCCACTCGGCCTGAATTATACCCTGAGAATTGCGAAAGTTATTACAACTGGTTTCGAGTTTGACAGCCCTCTGCGAACTGCAAATGGGTTCGAGATACATACGAGACGTCCAGACGAAGTGCACGAATTCTGGAATTTGATTGACAGCGAAGCACCCGAAAACCCGCCAGTGTACATGTTTTTTAAAGAGAGCGTGTTATTAGGTTATCAGGGCGCCTTCATTGGACAAGTCAACAAGCATAAGGCGTCACCCCGGCCACTATTCTTCCACATGTACGAGACACAGCTGCACTACGCCAATAAATACTTCTCTGGGCCGATACTGCCAAGTTACGAGGAGAAAGGTAGAGAGGGTACTTGGGCCCTCAGAAATACACGCACATGTGGTATAGGTCATAGGAACAGGAACCCGTGTGCAACTACAAAGAAATGGGATTTAACTTGCGATAAGCTTTGTAGGCTTTGTCGAAGTGACGTCACACAAAAGAATAATAGGGTTAGTATTGTTGATGGAAGGGTTAATTATTATTAGGGGGAACCCAAAGCGGCCAAATTGCTCTTTTTTGGTGTAACAGTCCCATCACCAAGGATCGAAAAAGTCTGTAGCTGTGATTGGTTAGCTTCTCGCCCATTCACCCAGATAGGCAATTCAGTTGTTCTTTTTCCTTTAGAAGGATCAGACACAGATACAAGGCGACCAAACAGAAGACGTAAAATGCCCATCTTCGGGCTTTATTGTATTAAGGGATTGTTGCAGCAAACACAGCGTTAATGGTTTCACAATGCTTTTTCCCGAGCGCCATCCAGTTCTTTTTTTTTGCTTTCCTGCTTGCTGCTCGTTCTGCTGCTCTTGCTTCCTGTGCTTCCCGTGACTGTCTTTTTGACTGTGATAAGTTGACAGAGTGACAAGGTCCTGCAGCGAACTGGAAGCAGTAAACGACGGCAAGCTGCGGGAATTAGGTTTCAACTGCCTGTGGGCTCCCTAGGATTAAGGCTAATCAAGAAAGACCCCAAATGCACATGATGAAGTGGTAGTGAGGGGAAAGGGAGGGGCAAATTAGGCAGATATGCAGCCGCGCTCCCGTTCAACAAAGACCGGTTGACGGGAGTCGATGCAAAGCTCTTGCTGCTGCCTTTGCTGACTCTGCTGACTCTGCTGCCTTTGCTGCCTTTGCTGCAACTCACTGCAATTTCTCGTCTCCGGCTCCACTTATTTATTCACTTATGAGGTGTTAGGGCAGACAAGAGTAAAAGAGAGGGCTTGATTTTGTACGAGGAAGGTACGGCCACCTGCATATTCACCCACATTTTTCATGTTTACTTTTTCATTTTTTCCTTTTTCCTTTTTCCTTTTCTCTCTCCTTACTGAGTCTTATTATGAGTTTGAGATTGCGTGAGGGTTATTGAATACATCAATATGCACATGCGCGTTTTTTATGTTTGCCTCTCTGGGCGTTGTACATCATCCCCTCATTCTAGCCCGTCGTCGTTTGGCTGCTTCCCCCGAAGGCGCCACGTTATTTTGTATCTGGCCTCTATTTTTAAATTTGTACTGCATTGGCATTCGTCACCCGTCGTCCGACATTTTATTGCATCTTGTTCAAGTATTGGCTGGTGTTCCCCTCCATGAGTCTTGGGCAATTGGCATCTGTCTAGTCTTAGTTGGTGTGCCCCGAAGCTGCTTTGCCTCTGAGTGGTGGCTGCGGCCGTCATGGGGGGGCTGCCGTTTCGCTTGGATGTGCTCAATTTGCACAGTATTATAAAGACTCGGTTGGTAGTACAGTGCCTACATACATCTTGCTGAGTCAAGACAGTTGAGACATCCAACCCAGACTAACCTATCAACGGTCCCCTGTCTTCTGTCTGTGGGCTTAGAGGCGACCTCCCCAATTGCCCCCCCTCCATGCTTCCCCAGGCGAATCAAGCCTCTAGATCGCTCAGCTGATGGGCTTACCTACGCTTCTAGCCCTCAAAACCCGCCGCCACTTTGTCATGGGCGAAGACATACCGGCTGCTAAAACACGCCGCATCGCCTACATCGTGAAGCGCTCCGATATGCCTCTGTCGTTTTTCTCTTACCGAAGCAGAGCAGGGAGCGGGTGTTCGGACTGAATTGGAATGGGCTAAAAAAGCCGAGTGTCCAGGCTGCCCCTTATAGCGCCTAGAGAGACAGCAAATGATACTCCCTCTACCAATCCCGTGCCAGTACTTTACTCAAACTGGCTTGTGGCAGCATTTCTCTTTTCGGCCCGGTGAAAATGTGGACCAACTTTATTTTGTCTAACAATTAATGGCGGATGTATGAGATGAGCTAAGGTAAGAAAGCAAAACAAATAATCTTAATTATTCACAGCCCAACAGTATTCACACATTTTCACCGCCACACCCCTGGCTACCCGCCATTTTCTACATCACTCGATCATCTAAATCCTGTTTATACATGGTTAAGCTTCATATTGGCCGCCTAAGGCTTTGCATATGTCGTGCACAAGTGGCGTTTTGTCTTTGCTGCTTTTCGTCTCTTGTTCACTCTCACTTGTCAAGATTCCCGGTTTCGCATTGCTTCTTTCTACAAAGTTTAAGGTCGCTTTGCTGCGTTTGCGCCTGCTTTCTGTGACCAAAGAGCTCCACTTGAAATAAGTGTGCCAGACAAATGCAGGTCGGAACGTCTGGCCGGCCGTGAGGTTGGCTGTGTTTGCGCTGCAAGGAAACAAACAATTAATCAGGCGATCAACCAGTCAAGGGGGTTTGCGAATACAAGTACAAGCCCATTTCCCGGCCGCTGATCTTGCACTTGGCCATGTTTTTCTTCGTCTCTTCCTATCCATAGACAACACAACGCTCATCCATTCATTGTCTTTCGCTCCCCATACTCCTTTCAATCTCCCTAATTCGAGATAAAGCTATCCTAGAGCACATTTACCCCTGCGTAATTACAATGGGATCTCCAACTAAAGTCACTATCCCACCATTGCCTTCAGGTCTACCCGCAGTGACAATCCCTCGCGCCCAGGTCATCATAGAACGGCTACCACAGCAAAAAAATGTCAACACGCGGCGGGAGGTTATGAACTGCAAGACATGCAGAAGGCGCAAGGTCAGCTTCCCTTTTCCCTTGCCTTCACCTCTACTCTATAACCTGTACCAAGCCTAGCTCCTTTTCTTTCATTCTTTCATTCTTCCATTCATTCCCATCTTCTTCGCTCCTCCACCCCCGAATTTCACCGTGCCTACATCGCGTCACCGTACAAGCCTTTCTAATTTCTTGGTGAGAAACAGATCAAGTGCGACCGAGTAGCACCTTGCTGCGGGGCCTGCCAACTTCTAGGAAACACATGTGTCTACGGTGAGTGATACAGAAAATTCCTTGAGTAACTTCAAAGAACTTGAGCTAACAATAGTCAAGATGCCGTCCCGAAGAAACGTGGCCCTAAGACGGATGTAATTGAATCTCTCCTCAAGCGTGTAGGTGGACTTGAAGAAAGGCTAAGAGAAAAAACGGCCAAGGAACCTTCCTCGGGTGTGAGAGATAAAAAGTCGGTAGACGGCTGTGCTAGTGTATCTGATGCTGAAGAAGCCCCGGCCAGGGGTTCTGCAGCTTCTAACGAAAATGAATTCCGGCCCTCAAAACGCCGCGCTACTGCATCATCGAATGCTGACGAAGGCATTGAGACAACTCCCAGTTTCTCTCCCTCCAGTGCAATCTGCCAGAGCCCCCGTAATCTGTTTTCACCACTGGCTAGTAGTGAAGATGAGCAAGCGGCATCTGCTAGCCTACAAGAGTTGCTGGATACCTACTTTCAGAAAATACATGGGAAACCATACTATATTCTTGATGAGATTTCATTTCAGCAGCAAAAACAAAGGGGGAAGGTTCCGGCGCATCTTTCAAATGCTATTTATGCTATAGCTGCGCGGTAAGTTCTTGCATGTAGGCCCTTTTTTTGCTAGCATCGTGTGCTCTGTGCTAACATGTATTTTTAAGGTACACCAACCATGCTCATGGTGTTAAAGCATCTCTGCAAATGAGTGATTATTATGCATCCAAAGCTAGAAGCCAAATTGATATAGATGAGCCTTCAATCGAGTCCTTGCAAGCCCTACTTCTTCTAGTGTTGGTGTTCACAGCATCCGGAAAAGGAAAAAAGGCTTATATGTTGATGAGTAAGTTATATTATGCACAGACCAAGAAGACTCATTAAATAGGATATGATACTAACATTCTTGACGATATGCAGCAAGTGCAGTCGCCATGGCGATGGCATTGGAGTTACACCGTGAATCAATCATTCAAACAAACTTCCCATTTACCGACACCGAAGTTAGACGCCGGCTCTTCTGGACGTGTTACATCATAGACCGTTTTATGGCTTGTGGCTCTAACAGACCTCATTTTATTGTTGATAGCGCAGCAATTGCACTTCAACTGCCCTTTCGAGTCACCGCTAACGGGCCGTCAATTACCAAGCAAGGCAACGTACTAGCCCAAGATGAACATTCAATGCGGCAATTCCTCGAATCAAACAACAAGCATCGATGTAGCTATGGCCTCTTGGTGGACATAACTAAGGTTTTGGGCTTCACGAACCAATTCATTACTGCATGCACCAGTTCTAGTGCCAGTTCGTGTTATCCATGGGATGAAGCTTCAGAGGTTTCTAAAATTCGCAGAGACTTGGTGGCCTGGGAGGCAGAAACACGGGATATATTTTCTTCTATGGGCGCCATTCTAGCACACCCCGAGGCAAACATCCTTATGCTAAGCAAACTTGTCTATCACACGGTTTACTGCCTTACCTATCGGCCGTTTTTGCCAATGGAGGTCACGGAGCTTCACCAACCTAGCCAACACCTAGCATGGCAGATTGACGCGGCCAACAACTGCTTTATACATGCTAACTCCATTATGGAACTTGTCGAGCTATCGCAGCAGGTGGGCAACATTCAGTTTCCCCCATTTGTTGGCCAAGCTATCTGTGTTGCGGGCACTATCCACATGCATGGTGTGTACTACTGCAAGGATAATGCCCGGGCAAGCCAAAGTCGCTTCTACAAATCTGAAGAGTTCCTAGAACGTGAGATGGCATGCCTTGAGAAGCTGAAGCATTCGTGGCCTATCATTGGGTATTACCGTAAGACCCTCCAAGAGCTGCATAAAAAGCACTCAGAGCTTGTCGATCGCCGCGCTGGAAATGCCTCTCGCTATATCTCTCCACTACAGGGCCGAGACTTTTTTGACCGCTACTCTACTAGTCCTGGAGGCCAAGTATTCCAATTTGATGCTGCAAGTCTAACACTACCCGAAAGTGCTAGTGATGGTCTAGCTGAGGATGAGACTACTGGCGAGACACAGCTTAAACAGAAAGTACCATCTGTTTTGCAGTCTTGTGCCTTAAAACGAAAATTATCGGCGTCGTCTACTGAGCATACACCTGGTGGGTCGAGTCGAGCTGTGAGTGTTCGCTCCAGGTCGTCATTCTCAATGACTAGAGGGTCTTCTCTTCCATATTTAGAGAGCCCTAGATATACAACTTCTCCGGCACTTCATCTTGTGTCCTCGCCAGACATGCATCAGCCCGATACTTCATGCGAAGAACTATCGAACACAAACAATTCTCAGACCATCATTCCTGGAGTGGCGATGCCCAATTACACTCTTTCATCTTCGAATAGTTATTACCACCCAATTGTTGATGGAGGCCAGTATCACTGCCAAGATCAGTATACTAATCCCTACCGCATGATGGGGGCGGCCGAACACACATCAGAATATGTACCACATACTACGTTCTTGTTATCGGGTCATAGCATGGCTAGCAATGACAGCATCTCAGCGCCCGCATCCTACAGCTCGCTCCTATCGCCTTCCGCGCTGTCATCGGCGTTTTACTGGAATGGCCCTTCTACTGGTTGCTACACTAATGGGTCTATACCGGCTTTGGATAGCGCAGATGCCATGGCGCACGATAGAGGAGTCGAGATGCGTAGAGCAACAACAAACAATCCATTCATTGATATGATGGAGAGGTTTGTTTGAAAAAAAAAAGAGGAAGAAAAAATGAAACGCGAGCCTTCTGGATTTTCAGTAGTCTAAAAGGCGGGGAAGGAACTGATGGATGGCAATTAGATTTACATTTTTTTGCACACGCTTAGAAGAGAAGGAAGAAGGCCGCTATTATTACTGCTATTAGTAATAGTTCGGTGAAGGTCGGGGGTTATAATTTGTTTCTATAAGACGGCTCAGATTGAAAGCGAACGTGCTAGCAGACAAGCGGAGTTTTGATTTTGCTCTACATACTTAGAAACAGCTGTAGAACAAGCCTTGAATATTTTCTATGACCGATATGTGAATATGAAAAGACTACGAGACTATGTTGTGTGTAAAACCAGTGGAGGGCTCTTAGAGTAGAAGAGATTCTAGGCTGAGTGATCAAATTAATGGCCTGCTTGCTCATAGATACGTAGCATCAAGATAGATAGAAACCGCTCTAATAGAGGGAAGTAATAAGTAGAATAGATGGGTAAAGCTTGGAGATTTGGATAAGATAGGCTGGATAGCAGGAAGCAAAGATAGGAAGACGAAGGATTGCGAGGTTGAGGGGTTGCAACGCTGATATGAGCTAACTGTCCGGATGTCTGGATGGGCCTGGACCCTGCTTACCTGGGATTCCCTATGTTGTCATCTGGCTCACAGCCTACACCAGGTCGTAATCCTTTGGTCACTCTTTCTTCCCACAGCTGTGAATGCAGGCTGCAGGTTGAAGTCGCCACAAAGTGCCTTCTTGTCTTTGATTGTTTCCTGGGATGAGATTTCCTCAATGGCCCCCCTATGCTGAGTCCCAGAGTCTGAGCTGCATACTTTGGGGATGTGTATTCCCTGTCCCACAAGTTCCACAATCGCTACATCTTAGTGTTTGCCACCACTGATGGGGACTGGTGTAGGTCAAGGCCCTTGGTAAGTCGTTGCTCTTCCCCATAGAAGCCATGAGCTTACACCTTGGGGCCCTGACCGATGTCCTTTCTTGTGGGGGATCTAAAATATATGATTCCTGTATACATATTACGTCTAGCCCTTTTCTTTCCGCCACCAATCAAACGATTGACCTGTGGCCTTTCTCTTGTCCTTAGCCATCTACTGTGAACTCTCTTCGTCTTGGGCAATGACTATCCACGCCACAGCCTCTGTCTTCTGCGTGGGACTCGTCTGGTTCTCTATGTAGTCCATTTGATCCCCTTTTGGCTGGGGGGCTTCAGGGTTGACATTTGAATCGACTGCCTTGAGATGGGCTTTTGTCTTCTTAGAAGTAGTCTTTCACTTGGCAAAGAACGTTTTTTTCATTGCCCAAGGTCTCCGAGTTCATGTAGACCGAAGCAATCTCTGTCGCCTGCGTGAAGCAGTGGCCAGCTATTTTTTCAATTAGCGCGGAACCACCCTTTGTCTCCAGCACGCCCTTCAGAGCTTTGCCCAGCTCTAGGTTCAGCCCTCTAAGCTTTACTAAAATTAGGGAGCTTCCACGCTTGCAAGTTTCATTTTCTACACACTCTTACCAGCACTCTGTCGTCCTAGTGAGCCGCTAGTTGTAAGAACGCCCCAGGGCGTTCGAGTCAGTCTTGAGGCGCGTTATAGTTTGCCACTCACCGCCCTGCTTAGCGGCCTTGTGGGATTTGCTGATGGCGACAGCGCTCTGTGTGTCTGATGGTTAGCTTTTGAGGGTTAGCTTTTGAGTAGCCTCCTTCGCAATCTCCGCACATGAGGGGCCCTTCTTGCCGCTATATTCATAGCTCGGGACCTCTTTCAAAGTCCATACTGGTTTAGCTACGATGGCAGATTTACTTTCTAACATACAGCACGCTCTCGCGCTTCAAGACTCTTAAACAAGTTACACCTGCTCTATCCGCTGGCTTCCTTTCTTAGGAGATATTTCGGAATTGAACTTGAATTTATTTAACGTTTACTAGAATCACGAAGATTAAGCGGCACAATTTTGGAATTGTTGTTCTCTTATAAACTTGAACTTGAATATATTTAACGTCTACGGGAATCACAGAGATCAAACGACGCCGGACTAGCTACCAGACAGAAGTAACCCTCTGCAAAGTTCACTATAGAGTTTTGCCGAGCAAAGCGCACTTATGGCGGTTGTTGAAAAGAAGGAGGGCTCTTTCTGCCTTCACGTAGAGCTCCCCAATCCAGCCACCTTCCTCACCCCAAAAAAAAAAGAAAAAAACCAAGGAAAAATACAAGAAAAGGTTGAACTGACTGAACCTTCTGTGGAAAGTCAGCCCAGTGTCGAGTCGTGAAGATGGTGTCCCGAGTTGAAGTATGTGTATCGGCGAGAGGAGTCGATGATCGCGGTAAAGTGTAGCGTAAAAGGGGCGATAAATCAACGAGGCTGTCCTCAAGATGGCGAAAAAAAAAAGGCCTCGGGGCTTCAAAAACTCTACTCGTCCGAAGACGAGGAAGAATGGCAGTGCATCGGTGGCATACACTGTTCTCGTTCAACCCTCAACAAATGGGAGATTTTTTCTTTTGTCGAGGGGATGGACGGCCGATCTCAAAGGTGATCCCGAGGGTTGTAGGAGAGAAGGTTGCACGAAAAGTGGGTTTGTTTGTTTGTTTGTTTGTTCTATTTAACGTCTACCTACTATTTATTACATAGCAATACGACGGCATGATCTGGACGGAAAAGGGGCAAGGAGATGTCGTCCCCCGACACCTCTTCCGGGCAGT